>VXBQ01002017.1:270053-302683 GCA_013400175.1 Phainopepla nitens | reverse complement strand
TTTTATTTTTATACGGTTTATATATATATATATATATATATGTATATATATTGCATAAGGGCATTTTAAAACATTGTATCCCCTCTATTTTTCATATCATGAATGTCAAATGTTAAACTCTTTTTTCCATAACTTTTTTTATCTTGCATTCCTGACTGGTGAAAGATATAGAGAATGTATCAGCAGTTCTCCATGGGTAATATGTGAAATAAAATAAACACAATTACATAAAACACTTCAGTTATGTTGTCTTCAGTGGGGGCAGTGGCCAAGATGAATAATTTCTCACTGTGCTCAGTCCTACTCATGCTAAGCTAGAATGGCAGTCCTGCGACAGAGCAAAACTCTTCCCTTGCAGACTTTGTTAGCAGCCACCTTATCTCATCAAATGGAGCAAACTCTGAGCCAGCAATGCATCCTAAAATTCCAGGGCAGGTCTGTTGAGAAGGCTCTAAGACTCTTTTCTGCCCACACGTTCAAGCCAGGGCTGAAACGTGTCCCAGCTTGGATTGATCGTGCAAGTTTATTTTTTGCCCTAATTAATCAGAGAAACAACTGCACACTTCAACATTGCACAACAAAGTAACAGATTTATTGAGGCAGCATGTTCCAAAAATGGTCATGGCAGCTTCCAAGGTTATTTATGTTGAAGGATTTCCTGGGCCACAGTTCAGGTTAAAGTTAGACGGTGACCGGTTCAGTGCGGGGAGAACATTTTGGATAAAAGCTTAGAATGAGGGATTTTGTTGTTTTGTTCTTTTTTTGTTGTTTTGTTTTGTTCTCTCTCTTTTTTTTTTTTAACAAATTCCAAGCACAGACCAGAAAACAAATGTGAAACTGAACCTTATTAATGTACCACCAGCACCATCTACTGGTGTCTACCCCTTGCACTCCACGAAAACAAACCTAAAGCCTAAACAAGTGCATTTGAATAACTTCTTGGGTGAAATGTAGCATTTCCTCTATTTTACCATATCTCTGAACATAGTTAGTATACATAGGAGAGGACTGGGGAACAGCACAACTCAACGCCTCTAGAATAAATGAAGTGGGGATCTAATTTTTTTTTTTTACCTAATATTAAATTCCTCAAGAACATGTATTTACAAGAAAAATTGAGAAGAGTCGGCAATGACACCTTTCCAGGAAACTGCTGCAAAAACCTTGGGTAGGGATTTAGTGATAAGATATTTGGCATATATTCATGATTTTTCTTTCCAAACTTTGAAGTTCTGCTTAGAACTGCCTCTTTTTAGTTACTTTCTAAGCACTTTCAACTAAGAGTTTTGAAATCCTGAGAGCTAGGTTTTCCACTTGAAACATTATTAAAAGAAAAAAAAAAGGAAAATCAAAGATAATGACACTTTGCTAGTTTTAATTACCTGTTTGTTAACAGCTGGAAGAGAATTTACCTGTCTCCTGCCAATGGCCTTTCTGATCCAGATTTTGCAAGATGCAAGGGGTGACACAAGTGCATGGTTTTCAGCACAGGGTTATAGCTGTCAGCTGAGAAACAAGCAAGTGGCTATCCTCAGACTGTGGAAAAACTGGAAATTAGAATTGTTGCTGTTACAAGTTTTGTGGTGCTTGCAGTGAGAAATTACAATGTGTAGGTGAAATTGTGATCCTACTTCATATACACAGCAAGAGAAAACAATGGCAGCAACCACCCAAGTGAATAGCCACAACTATTTTCCTTATAAGTTCCACAGTTAGTATTTTTGCCATCTAAATTTGGGACAGAAGGCTGGATTGGGCTACAGTGTGGTTAATTATGCACTTGCCAACTAGTTCCTTTTGTTTGTATTGATCTTTTTTCTTCATTTCCTGCCAAACCCCACATAGAGTACCTTTTCTTCCCTCCTTTCCCCTTCACTGGTGGAAAACACTTCACTCAAAGCTGAAAGACCCTGCCTTGAACCAGACAGGGCCCAAAGCAGCCAGCTGGGGCAGGATGGCACAATTCTGACCTGACTGGAGTTTAGGAAGTGCCATTTGTGTTTGGAAGGACCAAGAGCACCACCTGGTGCGCCTGTAAGGAGAAGCAAAACTGTCTGGAATAAATAGCAATCAAAGAAAAGAAATATTGGGTTTTTTTTGAGTTCTTTCCATTTCTCCAGCAATCTTTTAAACCGTGTCAGAAAGTAGTGAGCAGCCCAAAGATGGCACACTCTTTGTAAGGAGCAGACAAGGAAACCCTGTAAAAATGATGTCAGTGGAGTTTGGCTAACCTAGGCTAGATAAGCTGGAGGAGAATGGCAGAGCAGGAGAATGGCAGAGCAGGAGAATGGCAGAGCAGGAGAATGGCAGGCAAGGACTCTTCCCACTGCACAGCTAACACCATACCCCAGTCTCAGTTCCAGGTTTCAGTGAACAGGTTTATAAAGAGTAAAATATATCAACAACACAGCATCCTCTCTTCCCATGTCTGCACCAGCCCCAGGTGTAAACCACCCAAATGAAAGCTCTTCCTCCTGCCCAAGCAGGGGATGATACTGAAAAACTCTGTTGAAGCATCTTTTCATATCATCCCAAAAAGCAAAATGTTGGGCATGGATGCTTAAATAGTGGCTGAAGTTCATCCATGATCTAGATTAAAATCTCTGAGAAGTGTAAGGATTTGGGGTTTCAGGGAGAACAAGACTGTGAAATAGCCCATGAATGTTAGCATCCTCCTGTAATAGTAGAAGTTCAAGAAGAACTCAGTTCTTAAGTCAAAGCCAGCTTGTGCTGTCATGTGACAGATGAGAAGTGGAAGATGTCATCAAATACCTCCAAAATCAGGAGTATCTGTTTACACACCACCTTAGTTAAAATATCTGTTTCTAAGAACAGTCTGGTGTCCCACAGGACAGTATTTCAAAGGCTGCTAAGAACATGACTCGAAGTTCAAACAGGGCTCTAAATTAAAATTAAGTTTTGCAATAGTAAATAAGTATTGGAGAAGGAATTCATCCTTGTCCCCCAGTCTGTTCAAGAGCAGATGCCAAAGGAGTGGTCACCATTCTCAGCCCAGCCTGCACAGTGAAGTGTCAGAAGAGTTCATGGAATATTCTTTATGAGTGATTACTGCGTTTTGTACCTAGGGACACCCTATGGCAGACAAGAAAATTCTTCACTATACACAAATTTTCATTACCAAAATGGATTCCAAAGGTTATTTTTATTTCAGAAAGATTTTTGGGCTTCGTTATTAGTTCTATATGGAATGATGGCAAGTTGCCTAAAATGCTGATATACAAGGACTTCCCCATGAAGCCCTAGTGCAGGTCCTCCAGCCTGGATGAGGAAAACAAGTAATTATTTTTCTTTCTTCAGTTGGCACCACAAAATTTTCTTTAAGCAGCCATGTCACATGAACAACCGCAAAAATTGTTTGTTCTGCAGTTACATCAGAGGGTGGTCAGAGTTCTTCCACTGTTACCTAGGAAAAACTCCTACTGCATCCAAAAAGTAGAGACTCTGGTGTACTTTCAGATGATTATCAAAATCTGCAAAGCATCTCGGTCCGTGCTAAGAAGAACTGCAGTCAGAGGCCAGATATAAACTCTTTCTGCAAGCACAATGACAGAAAGGGGAATATTAATGAATACTTTGGCACATATGAAGCCTTTTCTGGCTCATTGAGTACCCAAAGGACAGCAAGTCATAATTAAAGCCAATAATGGCAACTCCAGACAGCCATCCAAATAGTTTCCTTGTGCCGTCAATTCACCGTTTCATATTATCTCACATCATACTTAAGTAGTGTAGAGCACACAGGCATCAGGAGAAGGAATTCCAGCACGACTGAGTACAACCAATAAGTAAATCCAATTATGCCTAACTAAAATTTGTTTATTGCATTCACAAGGGTTTGCTTTTATTATCCAAATATTTTTTAAGGAACGGGGCTTTTTTCACCAAATAATTTGTGTCAGCTTTGAAGTTGTTTTAATTTTTAAATACTTAATTCTTTGGAGTGAGGCCATGTATCCTTCATGAAAAGAAGGAACATAATTTGTTTGTGAGGTAAAGAACTTTGCTATGTAAAAGGCTTTTTACTACAAGCTATGAACGCTAGTCAAAATGCTTGGTAATGTCTCCAAATTAAAAACAAATGGTCCCATTAAGACTAGAATCAATGTTAATGATTTGATAAGACTGGAGTGTTTTGCATGCAACATTCCCAGCAAACACAACAGCAATGAGGATGCCAAATGATTTTTTTTAAAACTTTTTTTGATTCTGTGATAACTTTTACAAAACATTTAACTAGACCTCCTTGAGTCTCTCATCCACTTACAAAATCCTGGGGTTTTCCAAAGTCAGGAAAGATCTGTTCTACCCACTGCAGGCACATAGTTTGTAATAAATTCTGACTCTCAGAATAGGTTTGCAAAATAAGTATTCTTCCAACACTTTCTATAAGTTGTCACTTCTTTGCAAATTACATGCAGCTTTTCTGTCAGTAATAAAAAGGTTTATATTTTCTTCATACTTTTCTAACATGGTATAAAAACAAACAAATGTCTGGCTTTTAATCTCTGATGTCCAGCAGTATGGGCAGAAAGGGGAGAACAAACAAAGCGGATCTTATCTGTTAGTTCAGGAGCAGCCTGAGCAGTTCGTCAAACAAACACCCTCATTGTCATTTTAAGAGGTGGTTACTGTGACAGGAGTTCCATGAAACTGAATCACTCCAGGACTGAAAGGCACCGTGTAATTCATCCCACCGCTGTTGCAGCACAGCATAGAAGGGGTGTGGGCTCCTCACTTCCCCTGACGTGACCCAGCTCTGGTGGCTCTCTGCTGGAAAGCAACAAACTCCCAGAGGCCACCACACTTCCCTGCCTGCCCACGGGGGCTCAGGAGCAGCTCTGAGCTGCACACTGGAAGAGGACAGCTGCACCTTGTAAAATATGTGTTCTCTTTAGAGACAAGGAAAAAGTGAGGGATTTTAAGTCACTTTTTTAAAGTATTTTTTTTTTCCCCCCAGGCTGTGCAGCCTTGCATCTCATTCTGCATAAGGAACACATTCATGGTCTGGCCTTTAATGATAAACAACATAAAAAATATGCAACTGGCATATATCATTAGTCTCCTTACTGCCTACAGACATCAGACATGCTGGTGTGATGAACTGGTGAGCCAGATAGGAATCTTAGCACCAAATCCCAGGCCTGAGACTGATCCCATCTAATTGAAACAAAACTTCTACTGACTTCAGCAGGAAGAAAATCTAAGCCCCCACTTTCTTTCAAAAACATGTCTATTTTTATACCAGAAGACTGTTCTGTAAATTTTGCTTTATACTTCATTTATTCCTATTTTCTGGTTTTGAACACTGAAGAAACTACTAAAAGATACAAGTAAGGAATGGGATCCCTGTCAAAAAGAAGGAACACAAATCCAGACTCTCCATTCAATCTGAAATGAGTTCAGCAGAGTATGCTTATTGCTGCTGCTCTAAGTGCACGTGGTGCTGCTGGCAGTGACAACTTCAGCAAACATACATATGTCAAGTATATCACTAAATGTGTTCATGAGCAGGGATGGAATCCCAGAAACTTCGAGTGCTCTTGTCCAAAGCCCAGACTTCATTTTTTATTTAATGCAGTAGGATTTTGGAGTGTTTTAAACAGTAATACTTTATATAGTAGCATTTCCTTCCTCCTCATTTTTCTTTTTATGTTAAAAAAAAAATAATCGTCTTGCTACCTATTTTGAAGTGTTGGAAAAGGATGTATCTGGACAGCTCAAGTGAGAGAGGAATTCCATAGCCCACAGCAGAGACTGGCAGTCAATCAAAGTGCACACACCACCACTTTGTTATAGTATTTGCACAAGGCTCTCAGTATCTGTTTAATGAAGGATATAAAGAGATTTGCACAAAGAAGTGAGTCCTATAGACATGAAGATGATTTACTGAGAAATAATTCACATCCTCTCACCCCAACCTGACTTAATTAACTCCAGGTAATGGGGGAAAAACAACCCCTTACGTTGCAAGTGCACAAGAGCCAATAAATCTGATTTATTGTCTTCTGTTGCAAGACAGACAGAAACAAATGACACGTTTTTTTCCATGGAATGTTGCTAGAGTGAGTGCATCAAGATACTTTCTTTCTCCTGGTGCATCTGTACAACTTTGCTGCCATCTGCTGCCTCCTGAAGACAAACAAATCACTCTAAAATGAGAGCTGGATGCCAGTGGCATGGAGCTGCTGCCAGTGGGGAGGGAGGCCTGGCTTTGAAAGTGTTTTATAGCTGCTCTGGGCTGGTTACTCAATATGCTGAGTAAGGCAGAGACTCAGATTTTTCATTCCTCCTGAGCTTTACTCATAAAAAGCAGGAACAGCACAATACCTTTACATATTCTGAGGAGATGGAGAAGTGAACTATCTTGATACCACTTTTGCCACTCTGGGCTACAAAGAGAACAGTAGCAGCATTTTTTGAGAACATAGGTGTGAGATGAAGAGATAAAAGGAGAACACTGACTCCTGTGCTGCAGGAAAGACCTATTCATTGAAGAGTACAGAAGGCTGAGGTTAGAAAAGACCAGCAGTGCCTTTTCAGGAGGACTCATGATCAGAGAGGTGTGCACATGCTCTTCATTTCTACACACAGAACTCTTTCAAAGGCAGGGATCAGGACAGTATGCTGAGTCCGACTGACCTGTTTCTCTGCCTCAGGCATAAACAACATCATCTCAGTAGTAGTCAGGTATGAGCTGTCAGCTTCCACAATCAAAGAACTGAAGTTGTACTTCTAAGTGTTACAATCAGAAAGGATTATTTTCAGAAAAAAATTATGGATTGAAATCACAGTTGTATTTACTCTAAGTAATTATGTAACTTATAAACACTTAATATAATACAAGTACTCCTATTTTAAAGAATGGCATGTGGCAAAATGTTTTCATTATAACATATAATCCAAAACACACAAGAAGGAAGTATCAGATCTGGTGTGAAAGGCTGCTTCAAATTCTACCTGAGGAAGCTAGAGACAGTAGAAATGGCTTTTAAAAGATTGTAAAGATCTCTTGGCTCATATGAGGGATTTTTAGATTTTATTTTTAATCCCGTTGAGTAACTCAACCAGGCATTGAAAAATGGACCTTCCATCAATATATTTCCTTTCATCTCTATGACTGTAAGAGTTTCTTCAAAAATTATATTCTGTATGATGCTGATAAAGAAGATTCAACCCTTTATTCATAATGGGTTTAAAATAAGTAGCTAAAAGGGTTTGGAATCAGTGCTGGTTACTTTTGCTCTCTCCTGGATACATAGTGATTCCCTAGCTGGGGCACACCAGGGACCTTCAGTCAGGACATTACTTCATGGACTTCTTACAGATCATAAAAGCACAGAAACACAGACAAGCAAACACACCTGCTGAGGCTTGAGAAACAAGCCTGCTGTCACCTCCAGGGCATGGCACCAGTAATACCCATGCAACCCACCATATGTCAGTCCTCTTCCATTAAAGCCTGGAGATCACGGGAGGAGCCCCCAAGTGAACAAGCCCACTGAGGACCTAAAGAGCAGCACTGAGCAGCAGGGGACCCTTCCTTCAGTCCTGAAACAAAGGCCTGTGCAAAACCCAGTCTAAACAGTCTTTCTACTGCACAAATAGTTGCTAGGGGATTCCAGATTTCAGCCAAATTAATATTTTGAAATAGTAGCTTTTATATATAAGTATGTCTGGAAAGGGTTTCAAAATGCTATTTCAAATTCTGTTCTAGATCTACTTTTGTTTTCCAGTTAGGATTCCATTTTGTTTTCTGATTAAAACCACAGCACTTTGAAGCCACCAGCTGCTAAATTAGACTGGATTTTAACTCTGAGAGCTCTCATGTATTCAAGGTAAATGGGACTGGAGAGAAAAAAAGATCTACGATGGAGAAAGGGACGGGAGTTTTGTGATAGGCCACATCAGAGATGCTGAGGGAGAAAAGTGACCTTTTAGCTCAGTGTCCAGCAGCAGCAGAAGTCAGTATGTTGGACATCATCAGGAAGGGTACTGAGAATCATGAAGGTGGTTGAGAAGGTGAATGAATGTAAAGTGTCACTCACCAAATCCTGCAATATTACAATGGGGAGGAGGAGGCAGCCAATGAAACTAGCAAGGGAAGGGTATCACAGATAACTGTATCAAAGCAAATGCTACAGGCAATAGGCAGAGGTGTGCTCCTTAATTCAGTGATGCTGGAAGAGCATGACAAGAGACCACAGGAAGTGGCCAGGTTCACACAATGTCCCTAAACGTATCTCCTTTCACTGCAGGAGACTGGCTCAGCACATTGGCCCAGACAGGCTGCTGTTCTAACGCAGCCAGGCACTTCTGCGTGGTTCTGGATAAAGCCCCCGTGCTGAGCATGCCCTCCATGCAGGAAAAGCCCCTCTGTTGGGCTGTACTGGGAATGTGAGTGGTGGCTGTGCTGCAGCAGATGACTGGCAAGCTGGCTCATGAGGGTGTATGGAGTTAGAAACATACACTTACACCATAACAGATACAACAGGGCTGGTCAATCCCTGTGCCCACACACCCTCCAGCAGCAGCCTGAAGCTCTGTAGGACTGAAGGGTAAGAAGAAAGCTACTTCTTCTCACTGAGGCCTTGCAGTACAGATAAAAAAAGAGTCTCAAAACTCTGGAGGCAGAACAACTCACTTTGAAGAGTCAGTAGTTGTTACTACTGTCACAAGTACTTGGGAGGATTATAGAAACAACTGTTTAACTACTTCAAAAGTGCTGCAGAGTGGAATAAAACATATTAAAAGGAACTACTCTAGCCATGTTCTGCTTCTCTTAATTGCTGCTTGTTTATGAAGTGTTTCAGTGCTTCTTGTCAACCACTGTAGCAAGAGAGAAACCACTTCTTCTGGCTTCAGTTGAGAACAGAAGAGGTCTGTGACATGCTCTATAGCTTAACTGAATGATTCAATAAAAGAAAAAATGCACAGGTAAGAAGCTTCTTCTTTGCTTTCACATGTCTTGCATATTTTTGAAGGCACAAGTTTTTGTTGATTAAGGGCTTTATTTTTACCCTGCTTTCTTACCAGCCTCTCTGCTGATGAAGGAGAGAATAGGGAAAGTGTTGACCTTTCTCTCTATGTTCCCATTAATAAATAAAAATAACACTTTCTTGTATTTGTGCCCAGTTTGGATAAAACACAGTCTGATAGATACTGTATCCCAGATGTTACATCTGATAACTATGCAGCTTTAAAATGTAACATAGCTGCACGTCATTAAAACCACTAAAATAAAATTAAGCCTTCATCCCTGTCTTTTTTTTGTTTTGTTTTTCCTGCAGGAAAACACAGGTTTTTCCTTGAAAAGGCCAGAGTAAAGAAGAGGCATGATGATGTAGAAGAAGGTAAATTTCAATTCTAGCTTGTCTGTATTAAATACTTTGCAATACACTGTTCATTCATTGCCTATCAAAGGCAAAACAGCCATTGGTGAACTCTGTTGCTTTTGTGCATTCTAACACACTTCTAGCATGATCCAGAAAATCCAGGCAAGGGGTAATATATGTGATTACATGACTCGTTATCTTAAATGGTTTCATATGTGGTATTTGCTCCAGTTATTTGACATGACTCAAGTTGACCTCATTGTTTGTATGCTTGAAAGGGAACAATTATGCAACTACTAAATGGTAT
Source organism: Phainopepla nitens (assembly GCA_013400175.1). Taxonomy (NCBI): domain Eukaryota; kingdom Metazoa; phylum Chordata; class Aves; order Passeriformes; family Bombycillidae; genus Phainopepla; species Phainopepla nitens. The sequence continues at coordinate 293,023 of VXBQ01002017.1, read as the reverse complement.
GGAAGACAGCAGTGCCACATGAGACAGGAAAAAAAATAGGAATGCAATGTCTACTAAGCTGTCAAAATGTCTGACACCAACATAATAAGTTTATTTTCTTTGTATGGTCCTCTACTACAGAGTAATGAAAAGCTAACATTCATGCTGTAAATCTGGATTAATCATGACAACTTGTAGCTCTTGTCATTTGGAACCTACATTTTTTGTGGTTCTCTGTATATTTTCAGACAAGTTTTGCATTTGCCAGAATAACAAAAAATAAAATTACTGAAGTAGAGAACAGTGGTACTAAAAATAGCATTTTATGACAATGCTGTCAAATAATAACATACCTAAAACGATGCATATGTATCTTCAGTTAAAAAAATCTTTGTATATACTTAATGTGAGTTTGGCAACATCTTACAGAGGATGTTGAAGCAAGCACATCTTTAATTTTACCAGCAGTTTACAAAAAACACTGATGAAATAACATAGCATTAGTTAAAACTGGAAAAGATGCAAATACTATAACTTCCTTGTTAGCACTGACTTACTTCTTGCAAAATATTTGTATTAACAAGTTAGAAAATGAAGGATGGAAGAGTCCTGGAAAATTCACTGGTATCTATTTAATCTGGTTTTCAAGTTCTTTATTTCAGTTTTCCTGGCAGCTATTTCACATTTTTGTACGGGAAAGCAAGTAACATCTTATGAAACTGCAAGGCGTCCTCTGAACACTATTTTGCTTGATTTCAAACCACCTTGAAGCCTTTACAGAGGTTACAGAACAAGGACATCCTATTGCTCTGCAGCCTCTGACTCCAGTCTCCTGTTACCCAACATCAGTAGCCAGTGAGGGACTGGCTGGCCAGCACCCAGCTGAACCAGCACACTTGGCAGCATGCTGGGGCTCCAAGGTGAGTGCTTCCTGCTGACTCCAACCCCAACCAGCTAAACAAGGATTGCCATAGACTGCTGAAGGTACCTCAAGGCAGTGTTAAACCATGCCATAATTAAAGAGTTTATTGGGCATTTCGTTCTGATCCCAGTGTCCTGACTAAAGCCCACACCTGAGGAATTGTGCACTGTATTTTCTAGTTCTTCCTCCTCTCTCTGTGTTTTCTATTCCCTTTTCTACAGGTCTCTGGGGATGGTATGCATGCTTAAGGAAGTGCTCCAGTGAAGAACTGGAGAAAGGAAACTTCAGAAAAAATAGCAAACATCTTTGGCTTTCACACAGTCTTGGCCATCAACATGTGCTGGTTTGCTACGCAGCATAATAAGCTTTCCTGGTCCTAGTGGTAGAATCATTGATGCACATGGAGAAGACAAGAGCCTAGAGAAGATTTGTGCTGCCATGGGGCTGAGGCAATTTTCAGCACAGTGGCTGGAATGGAGCTGTGCTTTGGATTTGTGCTGAACACAAAGTTGATAGCATAGAGATGTTTTTGTTAATTGCTGAGCAGGGCTTGCACAGAGCCAAGGCCGTCTCTGCTTTTCGTAGGCCACGTTGGTGAGGGAGTTGCAGGTGCACAAGAAGCTGACAGGGGACCCAGCCCAGGACAGCTGAGTCCAAGTGACCAAAGGATATTCCATCATGCTCAGTATATAAAGAGGGGGGAGAAGGCAGAAGCAGGGGACATTTGGAGTGATGGCCTTTGCCTCCCCAAGTCACTGTTATCCTGAGGGGGCCCTGCTCTCCTGGAGATGGTTGAACACTTGCCTGACCACAGGAAGAAGTGGATTATTCCTTGTTTTGCATTGCTTGTGTGCACAGCTTTTGCTTTTCCTTTTAAACTGTCTTTCTTTCAACCCCATGAGTTTTCCAGCCTTTCCCCTTCTGATTCTCTCCCTGATCCCCTGGGAGAGTGAGCGAGCGGCTGCCTGAGCTTGGTGGCTGCCTGGGGTGAAACCACGACACTATGACAAAGTGTTCTCTTGGAACAGGAAGGCCACTGCTGCCAGATCTGAGGGAGGCAGACATTGGTGCCTGAGGATTTATTAAAATTTTCCCCAGATGATCTTGCCTCCAGATACTGGTTTCTTTCAATATGTGAGTAGGAAGATCAGTTTTAATTAGCATGACTTTAAAGCTGACCGAAGCAAATACCAATTACTGTCAGTCAACAGGGTGATTGCAGCTACCTCAGACACATTGCAACAGAGGAGTGGTTGCCTTATTTATGTGTTAGAAGTGGATGGCAAAGGAAAGCAAATATCCTTGTTTAGCTCACAGCCTTGGAATCAAGAGGAGGAGAAAAATATTTTTGCTTACCATGGCACATTTAGTGTTTTGTTCTGGATTTCCTGGGACTTCTCTCAAATATTTAGTGCTACAGAAAAAAAAAAGAGAAAAAAGTAAATATATCAGAAACCCTCAGACCAGAGGGCTTTTGTCTCATTTGTAGCATTTATTAGCCCAGGTATTCCTTCCTAAGTTCACTGCTATGGCATTCCTTGTTATAGTTTCAGAATGATTATCCCAAGCAGAATGCCTTGGGAAGGTAATGGTTTCTCTGCATGTGTCTAGGTCATTGTGACCTAACCCCTTTCTAACATTGTCAGACAACTGGCTCACTGCCAGAGTGCTCAACAAATTTAACATGCCATTAGAAAGATTATGCTATGTGTTCAGTACAGATTTTCTGCAACTCCAACTGTTGTGAAAATGCCTGGAATATTCAAATATTGCTTGTCCTGGGCAGAGATAAAGTAGGATTTTTTATTTTTTTTACTCCTGTCTGAAAAGCTTCTCCAAACTTTGAGTTATTTTTATGCATGTCTAACTTGGAAGAGTTTTGAAACAGCATTTAGCTAAAAAGGGAAGCTGACATAAAAGCGTGTGCCAACTTTCCAAGTGCTAAATTACAATTACTTTCCTGCCTCACTGCCACCTATGAAGAATGTGGCCACACAGATAACCTAGGGATTGGGATACCAATTTCAAAACAGCTACATTTGATGAAAATTTCAGAAACTACAGAATCAGAATGATAAGCTGGTATGGGGGCCCTGTCTGTGAGCTGGTAGGGACATCTCTGCCCTTGAAGTAAGTTACTTCCTTTAGCAAAACCTTACTCTTACTGGGCTTGGTGAAATTGTTTCTTGTTTCTTGTACTCCTGTGCTGTGTACACTTCACAGAACAACAATACAGGTTCCTTGTGCAATAAAAGTTGTCCAGAAAAATAAGTGCAAGTAACAGCATACACTATGGACAGCAGTGCCTAATCCTGAAGATCCAAGTAGTCAGGAAATGACATATCTGACTAAGGACACCTTTTTTTGATAACAAGAATTAAATAAATGTATCTAACAAGTGACAAAATATATAGAATCCCAGAATACCACAATATTTAGTATCAGATATATTTAGGTGTGCACTTCTTTGTTTGTGGAATGTTCAGCTAGAGGCACGGAAGCCCATCTTCATTTGTTTACTATCTAAGAATAGTATCTGTGCCCCTAAATGGATTTCCAAAGTACAGAGTTGCTCTGCACTGACCTTTGAAAATTCCAAATGAAATCTTCATGTGTATGGCAGTGTCAAGATGTTTCTGTTTTACTTTGGAAAAAGCTGGTTGGAAATTTAAGAAAATGCATCAATTTTCAATCTGTTCAGGACCAACAGCACTATCTAACAGGACTACCTGTTTTTATTATTTTGGTTAGTTCCCCTCTATATACAATTCTTTAAAAAGTTGCATATATGCATGGTTAAATAGGTTAGGTAGTGCATGTGGACGTGCCCTTGCTTGGGCTGAAGCCTTTAAAATTCAAATGCCTTGAAACCCAAAATGGTGGGAGACTTCATAAAGATTGTTTTATATTGCAATAAAGAGTATTATATTTAAAAGTTACAGGTTTGTGATTTATGTTGCTGAACTCAACAAATAACAAATAACTCAACAGATAACAAAGTCAAGCTCAGTTTATCTCCCCCAGTTTCCAGTTTATCTACAGAAAAGTGTCTTCTTCTACCCCACATTTCTCTTTCTCTCTATCATACACCACTGGATGGATCTCTTGCCTTTTTGGTTACTACAAGGCACTGAAAGAATACAGACAATAAAGAGAAAGACTTCCTGGTCTTACAGCAATATCGAGGCACACTTTAGCCTGGATCAGCTGCATCAAAGAAAATGCATGCACTTTACTTCGATACCTGTAATTTCTGCTCCCCTTGTCAGTGACCACAGAAAAAAGCCATGGCTGGTACTCCTTCTTCAGGCAGCATCACAGTGTGTCTCATTGCATTTTGCCAGAATGGACATTTTTACTGAAGCAGTAAAGAGAAATGTCTGTTACCTGCAAGCACCTTTCAGTGACATATTTTACAACACTTAGGCAAAAAAGCATCAGGGAAGATGTGGGTTTTCAGGGGCTGCAGGCAGGACAAACCACACACTTCCTGTGGCTCCAGTGACACGCTTCTGTTCTGCTTCTGAAAGCTCTGCAGGAAACCAGGAGGCAGAAACCAGTTTCTCCTGGCAGAGAGCAGTTAACCTTTGGAATTCTGACTTGTACAGTAGAGAAGAGGCTTTGGCTAAGATGGCACTTTCAGGAAATCTCTGTGAACAGAGACACAGCGCAGTTGGCTACCTGTCTTTAACACCAACACTGACAGACTCTTCTTGGCCTTGTCCTGGATGTCCCCTCTGGACTCCTGAAGCAGCAGCTGAGCTCTCTCTGACCTAACTGTAGGACAGAGTTCCAAATACATAGCTTTCCCCATGTTGGTGTTTCTGGCAAGGAAATTGTTACTCTTGCAAGAGTGGAAATGGGAAAACCTGCATTTTTCCAAAATCTGTACACCCAGGAGTCAGAAGGATTCTTCTAACAGATTGCCAGCTGGACCGAGAATAACGAAGTTCCAAGGTTTAAAAGTGGTCTGCTCTGGCTATTCTTGATGTAAAAAGATACTTTTACTCTCCTCCCCTCCAGTTCAGTCCTCCCACTCTTTAATTTTTTGGTTCCCTTTCTTGGACTTGTGCAGATTAAAATCAGAAAACAAACAGTATCCCTTCCCCCACTTCAGAAGAACACTTTTTCCTGCTTTTCTTGGCTGATTGCTCCTTTCATACTCCGTGGGTATCCTTGGGATATCTCCCAAGGCAGGCTCTGCAGAATGGCCCAGTGCCAAGCAGCATGGCTGTCTAGTGCCTACCTACACTGACACAGCCTCGAGTGGCTTAGTTTTGTTATGGCTGTCTCTTAGTTAGTGTGGGAATTTAAACCAATCTCCAGGTCTCATAACCACATCACAACCTCCTGAAAGGAGGAGACACTGTCACTGGCCTCAGTCCCCTTTCTGAAGGTTCCAGTGTACAGAGCCCCTGTTCTTTGCCTTCCATTCATGCAATTACAGGAAATCCCAGAGACCAGAACAAGAGGTTTCATTGTTTTAGAAAACTGGTAACACCTTGATAGCTAATTTGGTTTAGGCCAAAAATAACTAAAAAAACCCCAGAGAATCATCTCCTTTCACCCATTCCACCACTGTGCTAGAGATCTGTGATTCCTATTCTCAAATTCTTTCTAGGAGTCTGAAATCAGAGACCACTTGCCACAAACATCTTTTGAGTAACATCAGTGAGGGGCCTCAGTGTTCTAAGGTAGTTGATCTCCTTCTGTAACGGATTAGATTCACAATTAGTTAATTTCTGGATTATATCAGAGATTCAGAGACCTTAGCACTCTTTCAAAGCCTTGCAACAAGATGCTTGAAATCATGTAGTTCATAAATATTATAGGAGCATGTTCTGGTAGCTCCTCCAACTTTTGACCAACAACTGAATAGTTTGGCAAATGTCATTTAGTCCTTCAAACACAGAGGAAAATCACAGAACTTGGACAAGAATGCACTTCCATTTCTTGGCCTTATCAGAATCTTTACAGGTATAAAAATGCATCCAACCAAAATAAAATCCATCACAACATTTCCAAAAAAATCTATCAGATAGTGCAGAACTTGGATCTTGTCTGGCAGCCAAGTGCCCATCAAGTTGCTCTATTACTCCTCTCCTCATCAGGACAGAGGAGGAGAAAATAAGAGGACAGAACTTGTGGATCAAGGTAATGGCAACGTAATGAAGCAAAACCAAAGACTGTGTGCAAGGGAAAATCAAAAGATTAATTCTCTACTTCCCAACAGCAGGCCATGCTCAGCCCCACTTTGTGGAAAGCAGGGATTCAGTACAGGTAGCAGCTGGCAGATTTAACTGATAGTGGCCTTCAGCTGCTTGTCTCTATGATTGTCCTTTGCTGTTTCCCACAACAGGGAAATGGAATCATGCATCCCACAGCAGGGATGTGGAATAATCCAGGGCCAGGCTGGGTGGAGCTCTGAGCAACCTGGTCTAGTGAAAAGTATCTCTGCCCACAGTGAGGGGTTGAAACTAGATGATCTTTAAGGTACCTTCTCAACTTAAATCATTCTATGATTCTATGGTTTCTAAGCTGTTCCACTACAAAAGCACTGATTCTGTGCTATATAATGCAGTGATTTGGGACCAGTTTTTCATACAGTTCAACTGTACCTACAGCAGAGGTGAAAATCTTTGGAAGAAGCAAGCCATAGGCATTGGGAAGGTCTCTCCTTGCAGCTGAATCTCACTGTGTCACTATTAAGTGCTCTCAGCTGTCTTAATTTCCATGCAAGAAACTAACACTTATTGTTTTTGAATCTGAACAGAGAATTCCTCCAAAAACTTGGGACATGAATAATACCTCCCTGTGACAGACTAATGATGACAGTCACTCTTAAGCTATTTATACCGTGCACTGGCATTTAAAAAGCAGAGGAAAAATGAACTTATGCTGATCAATTGTGAATTAAAAGTGAAATACATTACCAGATCATTCTTATCTAGAACATAAGAGATATACAACTGGACTGTTGCAATTCAGCTTGCATCAGAAGAGCCATGATAGCAGACTATAAAGGACAGCTAATTAATTGACAGACAAACCATCAAGACATCAAAGAAATGTTGGTTCTTAACAGCTTTCTCAAGTCAGGTTGTAAATTAGAATCCATGTCTCCCACTGCCCATCCTCAAGTCCTAGGTAAAAGAGTTATCTTACTGTTCATTTACACAATAAACAAGGTTCTGGATCAAATGTTAATCCAAATTTAGAATCACATAGCTTATTTGGAAATAATAAGAGAACTGAGGGGGTCTCACTGGTGCCACATGCATATTGGGAAGAAGCTAACACATTGCAAAGTTTGAGAATTTTGAATAATTTAAATTTTAAATTTTAATTTAAATTGCAAAGCTCATAGAATAATGAGACCAGGGTAAAGGAATATTGGAAGGAACACCTTCCCTTTCTCAAGGAGGACTGGGTTAGAGAACAAATAGGCAAACCTGACATCCACAAATCCATGGGCCCTGGTGGGATGCATCCACAAATGTTGAGAGCTGGCAGACCTCATCGTGAGGCTGCCCCTGAGCATCTTTGAAAGCTGCTGGTGATCAGGACAGGTGTCTGAGGACTGGAAGAAATGCCACCCCAGTCTTCAAAAGGAGCAAGAAGGAGGACCCAGGGAACTACCAGCCAGTCATCCTCACCTCGATCCCTGGAAAGAAGATGGAGCCTTGTTCTAGAGGCCATCTCTGTCCACAGGGGAAGACAAGAAGGTGCAATCAGGTGGATTCACTATGGGTAAAATCTGCTTGACCAACCTGATTGCCTTTTATGATGAAATAACTGCCTGGAGAGAGGAGGGAAGAGCAGTGGATTTTGTCTACCTCCACTTCAGCAAGGCTTTGGACACTGTCTCTCACAACATCCTCATAGGCAAACTCAGGAAGTGGGGACTGGATGAGTGAACAGGGAGGTGGATTGAGAACTGGTGTGTTCTCCACAAGTTATGGAAGAACAGTTTTAAAGTATTTCATTAAATAAATTATTTTCCAGTAAAGAAACTGGCACAATTCTAAACGCTTTCATAAGATGAGCAGCTAAAATACTTTATCATAAGAACCACATAACTTATATCTAATATTCAGAAATTCATAATTATTTCCTCAGTAAAACACATTCATTCATAATAATTCAGTATTAATTAAATGCATTATTAATTTTCATAAAAATAAAGTACCTACATGGAAGTAAATTGTAATTACATTGTGTTCTCCAGCATTTTGTTGAAGGTGGACTATTTTACAAGCTTTCATTTTTCATAGGTTATTTTAACTAATTTTTCCTGACAACTGAAGTACACCTATAAATTACTGTCACTGTTTGCAGCAGCAGATAAGCACCAGTAAACTCAATTTAGAGCCCTATCTCCAGCCTCTAGATCCTTTTTTCTGGTTCCCCCACATCTCTGAATTCCTGTCAGCATCAAGTTACGAATGCCTCCCTTTAAGTGATGTTACATTCTGGGTGATCTTTGCTGCTCTCCTGGCAGCCTCGTCATCCCCTGCAGCTCATTCTCTTTCCCTCTGTTCCAGAATCACTATCCAGGCCAACCCTTTTTGTGCTGAATGGGGCTTGCAAGCTCTCTGCACCACACTGTGACAACTAAATCCACTTAGGATTTAGTCATGAGCCAGATACATCCCACAGGATGCAGCTCCATGATTGCTTCATGCATCAGACATGTCCCTCTTGAACTGCACAAGGAGGAGACTTAATTGAGCCAATTTGAACTTGGAATTCTCTCTCTAATCTAATTTCAAAAAGTTGTATTAAAAAAAGATATGACTGGTGTTATGTAATACTGGAAGTTTGTTCCCCCCGCCTAAATAGCCTTTTAATTTCATTGGAATTAGTTGCACAAAGTAAACTGGATTTAGCTCATGTTCCTCCTGTTCTCTCTGTGGATTTTTAACTTTAGATTAGATATCTTGTGATTTTTTTCAGTGAGTATGAATATGAAAGATGTCAAGTACGTGTTATTGAAGATATTTCAGCAATATCAGTGAGATGGCAGGTAAGTGTTGAGTTGAACAGGAAGAACTAATTGGGAGGTGGTAGGCTGAGGAATTGCTTCCCAGAGGATGGAGCAGAGCTCTGTTCCTGGGATTTCTAAAAGTAATTTCAGTGCAGGAGCATGAGAGTGAATGGGTCGCAGTAGTTAAGGGAACACATTACACACTTCGTGGAGCAAAGTTCTAATATATTCTATTTTTTACATTAAATGCTCTTTGCTGCCTTAGTGTCACACTAATGAATTACATTTAATGGCAAATAAAATGATCTGTGTTGCTTTGTTTGTTTTGCCATAGTTCTGTAATTGATCAATTTGCTAAAATGGTGCTGTGTTCAGGTATCAGTGAGATGTGAACTCACCCTCTCATGATCACCCTGCCTATTCTATCTCTACAGGCCGACCATATTTTTATTTTTTGTTACTTGTTGGGGTTTTTTCCTGTTTGTTTTGTTGTTGGTTTTTTTTTTTGGTAATGTGTTCTCTTCTACAAATAGATACTTAACTGGATTTGGACATACATTCAGCATTCGTGGACCTTATTCCCTTTACATTTTCTGTTGATATCAATATTCTGATGTGACTTGTGGAGCTACAGGGCTATGAAAGCAGTTTTATAGAGGTATCTCACAGGAGCTGAAGGAAGGAAAAAGCCCAAATCTCATCAAAACCCTATGAGAGCTAAGCCCCTGCCTCTGGTCCAGCTGTTCTTCATTTTTTGTGTTTTATTCCTTCTGAAAGGAATTTGTGGTCCCTCGGTGAATGGGAAGCAGAGAGATTCAGAGATGACCTCTGCCTCAGAAAGTGATGATCACTGGAATTTGGGAAGATATGCAGAGAAAGGGGAACTCTACACCTGCCCTGTCCTTGTGCACTTTCTGTAAGTAGTTTTGCTGTAGTCACTGTGACTTTGTAACAATGTTGTTCAGTGCTTGTGAGATCTGTTCACTGTTTTAATGCTAAAACACTTTGATATTAATTTAAACCCAGAGTATAAATCCATAAACAAAGTGAAATTCCCAACCACTTTCATTTGCAGAGGTATTCACCAGAGAGCAGAAACCCATGTGAAACCCTTAGGCAGCACCTTCCTAAAGAGATTTTGCAGGATAAAGGCAGAAAAAACCCCAAACCCAAGCACATAGAACAATATGTGCAAAATACAACACACAGATCCACACAGACCTTGGGAAGATATTTTTGCGCAGAATCCCTGTACCTTTGCACAGCACAGGGCCCTATGACCTGATTTTTGGAAGTCTGTATCTGAGGCATGTGATTTGCTCAGCAAATAACAATTGAGCTGCTATTTTTAAAGAAAAGTTTCCCTATCCTGAAGATGCCTCAGGAGAATCTCAGCACTGGGCTTATCAGCATTTTTGCAGGGCTGGTGGAGGCTGCACTGCTCCCCTGCAGAACTGAGGTGATTAGTGGAAGGAATCACTGCTTCTGTTGGGCAAAAGAGACACCAGATATCTAAGTCTTGTGTTCTACCCCCTCTGAGACCATCTTTTTCCTTCACCATTCCTTCTAAATCATTATTTTTCTCTTCAAGGACTGAATCATGGCGCCCTGCCTGTGTCCTTGTTCAGATCTCAGCTAGAAAAATGCTTTTGCTTAAGAAAATAACATCATGGGAAAGGCCATGGCAACACAAACACTTGTTTTGCCAGAACACATTTATACTGGATGGGTGGATAGTTCAGATGGCCATGAACACTTAATAAAGATCATTTTTCTAGTAATTCCCCACGGCACTTCCTTCAAAAAAACTATTACAGAGAGACAGGCATTTCAGTGGAAACTGCCAGACTTAAAACAAGTATGATTATCTTCTTTTCATAATTTTTCCTGTCACCTTAGCAATCTAGGGAGGGCAATTTCTAGTCTAAATAAATTGGATTGTATTATGCCTTTTCAAATATTCAGTCTTTTCTAAGTTTTATTTTGCATCCAAAATCCTAATAACGGCCTGTAACACACTTACATTCCTACATTCTTGCATTCTTGCCTCTATTTTGTTGGGTACACAGTATTCCTTTTCTTTTTCTTTCCCCTCCTCTCTCTCCCTTTGGTAATATGACCATTTTGCATTTTTCCAGATTTGGAAAAACAGGAATGTTTTCAGCCTTCAAGTTAGTGTTTAAGGAACAAGGAGAAAAAAGGCACCTCAGGACTTCAGGCACAAATTTAGAACATTAAACCACATGCAGAAAGAAGCAATATGAAATCTAGGATGAGGAAGTTGAAACTGTCTAAGAAATTTCCCAGATTGAGAGAATTTAAGGGCAGGATGAAAGGACAGCTCTCCGAGTCTGACTCCTGTTTGTGAAGGTGATTATATTTTACCCATTTATTACCATGCTGAGATCCATGGCTTTGTTCAGCTGAAGCATTGCTTCCAGAAGAGTACACGGCTTTGAAGTGAGAACATCAAGAGGTGGAAAATCAGCACCTTCCCTGACACCTATTAACCACACACACTGTTAAATAGCACACAAACTTCTCATTTGAATTTGCTGCTTTCCCCCTCCTGCCCTTGGGTCTCATTTTTACCTCTTTTCACAATACTAGATCTTTATGCTGTGATAACTTCAAAAAAGGAATTTTTTGTGGAGCAGTCAACTCACCCTTGGTGCACAGACTTGTTCAAACTGCACCAAGGTGAGGCCCCCAAACTGCTGGGCTGGATTTTGTGTAACTAGTAGCACTTTACTGCTCTTCATGTGGATAACCCAAGAAATACAGTCTGTATTTTCTTGACACATCCTAAGTCACTCGGTACAAGTAGATATGTCCATTGTCTGGAGTTATCTAAAACTTGGCTCTGAAAGCTCCAGGTAGAGTCTCTCCTGTCCAGTCCACTTGCTCAGGTCTCACTTTCTGCAGCTAAATCAGACTTCCTGTCCCCCGTTTCCAGTTTTTTGCAGTTTTGTTCCCCTGAAGAAACATTTGGAGTGAAATATTCAACTAACTTCCTTGCCTAACTTGGTCAAACTAAGATTTAAAACAAAGGACTCCCTTTCATTCCTAATCACAGACAGAAAGGCTTTCCTAGCAGATGTGGATACACATTCATGCACAGGTATTAAAAACACACCTGAACATTAAAAACAGGGCTAAAAATTTCCATTACATAGATAATATTCCTTCAAATATAACAATTTTTTTTTTTATCAAGGTAACCTTTTATCTACTCCTGAGTCATGAAAATAAAAGAAGCAACACTTCTGTAAAATCACTTTAGCTCCTGGTCCTTCAAGGATTGAAAATCCTGAACATGGACTGTGTGGAAAGCTGACAGACTCACGCACACCAGCTCAGACAGGATTTTAGGGCAGGTCTGAGGGAGGAGCCTTTGCTGCCCTGTTCTGTCCCTGTTGCTTCCTGTTGCACAGCTCGGGTCCTTGTCATTTCCCCTGCTTCACAGCTCCTGCCACACATCTGGAAACAACACACTTTTCCTTCAATCTGCCACAGTATTGAAGTCTGCTTAGAGGAGAGAAGTGTCTGGCACAGAGAGGGAAACAAACAGCAAGTTGCTCTATCCTGTTCAAAACAGATCCAAAAACCCAGTTCTTTTAAAAGATTCTCAGAGTGAAATGTCAGAGCTGGGCTTTGACATATTGGGAATAAGTGAAGCAAGCACTGAAAAGGCTGACAGAACAAACATAGGCATGCAGTGGGGAAAATCTTGCCTTGGCATTGGGGATATGAAAAGTCATTCTGCAGAGAAGGCCAGATTCCATGTTTAATGACTGCTTGTCTGAATTTAGGACTCTGTGATGAACTTAAACCAGCAAGGTGCACACTGATATCAGTGGAGCACTGGCATTAGGATCTAGAGGATATCCTATCCTTTTGCACTGCTGTAGCTCACTCAGGCTTACAACCACCATCATTTCTCAATTGAGGAAACAGTCTCATCTTGACTGTTAATTCTGCACTTTGATTTTCTCCTTTACAGTTTTCCTTTTGTTCCTATTCATTCCCTTTTCTTTGGAGGTTTCCTCCCTCTGATAATTCCTCTTTCTTCTCATTCTTAATTCTAATTGCCTCCAATCAAAGTTTCGCTAAGCATCCCAAGTCATGTAATTGGATTTTAGAGTTAACTGTTCAAAGGTAACTCATGTCATTCAGAATGCTCTTTCAAGTTGCCTGTTTGTAGAGCCCTGAAGAAAATGCTGCAAAAGTGTACAATGAGTTCACGTTTAGAATATTGTAATGGATTTTCTTCTCTCCAGGGAAGGTGATGGGTGTAACCACTGTAGCATAAGCTATTCCACAATAATTGCTCTTAAATAACGAGAGGCAGCTTTTACTAAAGCTCAGTTTATGTCATGAGAGATGTATCAGATGATTTCCTTGTGTAGATAGAAGCTTTGTAAACAGGACAGCTTGGCACAGGACCTGCTTTAATGTAAACTGAATGTCTGGAGAAACTGGATACATCGTGGGTTTAGGCACCACATCAGTGGGGAAAATGGAAACACTCCAGTGACTCAGACAGGTCTTTTCTGGTCTCTTTTCTATGAACCACATTGCTGGCTCTCCTCTGTCCCTAACTGTGATATTATGAACTTTCTGGCCTCCAGCTCTTTGTTCAAATGATTAAACAAGACTAACATTTTTTTGAGGTCACAGTGATAATATGATAGTCCCTTTGAAGGGATTCAGTGAATACAATACAGCAGTAATGCACTGTGGTATTATCAGGACCTTAATTTTGATTTTTGGCCATACTATCAGTAAAAAAAACATGTTTTTAAAAACTTAAAATGTATAGTGGGCAGAAGGACCACCAATAATAACCAAAACAGGTTTATAAAGCACAAGACTCAGTTTCTTTCCCTGACCACACTGAGCAACTACTAAAAGGAATCCATCTGTTAAGTGATTCTTAGAATCATGCCCCTCCTGACTAAGATGGCCATACAGAAGTAGCTTCCAAAAGAAATACAATAACTCTGACTCACTCTGAGATTCCTGGTAAGCAACTGATTTTCAGTAGTTACTGCTGGCCATGTGGGATTGGCTCCAGCATTCTTAGGCACCTATGTGGATATCAAAATAACCCTTTCTTTGCTTTCTCTGATGGACTATAAAGAATCTTAGAACACCAGCTTAAATTTAGCCACTATCTTTCAAATATCCAAAGCTAGGTCAGGTCATCTGCCGTGCCCAAAGCCTGCCCTACCTTTGAATTATACATATTTTAGATTGCTAAATGGACATTAGCATTTAAATTAATCACTGCATCTGTATGATTAGACTAGACTTGGACAGGAAAACAAAAAAAAAGAGAAAGAAAAAGGAAGGAAAAAAAGAAGAATTATTATGGGACACTGACCCCTGTCATGGACCCAGGAAGAGGTGGTTTGTCTCAGAAACATTGGTGGCTCTTCCTGGCGTGACACCTCCTGTCCTCTGTCCTACATCTGCCATGCCAGCAGAAGCTGATAGATTGCCTCAGTCTCTGCTTTGACCCCAATTTTTTCTCCATAGGGCAGCAAAATTCTCTTTTACCTTGTTGAGTAGTTGATCTGCACTCACCTTCCTAGGTTACATTAGGAGAACAAAGCCAGCCCAATTATTTAAACAGTAACTATAAAAAATGTGTTTCTTTGTCACTAGAAGAAATCCACAAATGCAGAAAATGACCATGTGGATATGCAATGGGGAAAAGGACTGTGGATGACAAATGTTGAGCAATAATATCTAAGCTCAGCATGAAGAATTATGAAGAAAAAAATCAATGTAAATCGCGTCTTGTGTGCATGCCCTGAAGCAGCAGGGGAGGGAGCAGCAGAGGTATTGGAAGGGTCTAAATGCCAAGCAGAAATGAAAACATGGAACTGAAAATGATGATATATGAAAGCACCTGAGTACAAATATAAGAAAACCATTTTGTCTAGACTTGGGTGTCTCTAGTGAAGTAATAGAAATCTCCACATGCAATTTAACACTGTCAATTCTGGCACTCATAACTACATTTTGTAAGAATCAAGAGCTGTCAGGGATTAATATAAAACATTAGGAGCTGTTTTCCCTCTCTGACCATGAAGATCGTACCTGTTACTCTTGCACACACAAGTCCAAAAACCATGGAACTGTAATTTTCAAACACTAGATGGCTCCATTGGCTTTTTAAATACAGCATTTCCCAAGCTTGCATAGAGTTTTGAAAAGTAATTACCATTCAGAGTGTGTTCCAGTCATAGATACTACTAAAAAAAAGAATAGTTGTCTTCATCCTTTGAGCAATGTGGAACTGATAGCCAGTTCAAGGGGCAAAAAGGCTTTCGGTTTCTCCCCTGTATTATACTGAATTTTCACAGTTAATTGTGTCCACAGGATACCTGCATGGTGCCTAAGGATGGAAAACAAAGGATTCTGGCCCCTTGCAAGGAGAAAGTTGGCAAAAGTGGTTATAAACTGCTGATATGCTCTTCCAACCTTTTGCATCTGTCTGTGTCACTCGGGCACAAGGAAAAGTCATGGAAGCACTCATTCCTTCCTGCTGCACTACAAAATGCTGAAAAGTTATCTTGAGGGATTCTGAAGTTTACACTTGCTCTTTTAGCAAATATCCAGTTTCAGTACCAGATTACTAAATGAATGTTTGCATACAGCAAATTCACCTTTCCCCATTTTTTTGGGGTAGCACATAGAAGTTTAAAATTAAATACTTCATTTATATGAGTTTTGAAGAAAAACTAAATTGATCTAAGAAAACGAGGTTGAAGAAATGCCAACGTCATGGTTTATTTTTTAAATTATCTACTCATTTAAGTTCCAAATTCCTCTGATATTTCTGTTTTATAAACAAAAGGTTGTTGAAACTCACAAATTAAATATTAGGGAAGGCAGGCATTGACTTCAACATCTTTTCTTCCACTTTAGCCTAGATTTGAGAAGACTGGCTGTTTCCTTACTATCAGCTTATTGTACAGGAGATGACAGGAATAAGCCACTCAAACACTGACTAATCCCACAGGTCACCTTCCATTCCACACCTTCTGCCATCTGCTCCAGCCTCCATTGGCTACCTGACACTCAAAGAGATTTGTCCATGTAGGAGCTGCTCCCTGTGGAAATCCCTTCTTTTCCACTACCTGATCCAGCAAAGAGTTTATCTACATATAGAGACCCTCCCCACAGATCCTGGGCTTAAGGAACACATGAAAAGGAAAGGTGTATGGAGGTGTATGGTCAAAAATGTCCAAGTAGAGAACCCAAACAAAGCCCTGAGCAGAGCACTCCTTTACACCAATCCTTCAAGGTGTCCATGGAATTCAAGGCCTTTCCAGGGAGAAACAAGGCCAAGGAAAAGGGGAAAAAGCCCTGAAGCCAACATAAAACCAACCAACCAAAAAACCCCTGAACAAACTACCCACTCCAACTTATCAGGGTCACTAAATCTGAAAGGAAAGGCGTGTAAAGTTGCAGGATCAGAAATTAGTACAGAGGCAGTTGAGTAAGGCATCAAGCACAGAAGCCCTGACAGCATCTACTGCTCCATGAGCGTCCCAAGTGTTCCGCACCTGATGATGCTCTGCCTGCACGGGAGGGGACAAGCAAACAGCAACAGGCCCCACCAACTCTGCAATCTTCCCTAATATCTGCTAAAGACACAGTTCTGAGCTACAGGGCTCTTTTTGCTAGCCCTGTTGGCACTGGAGTGACTTGGAAATGTGTCTTTGGACACAGGCATTGGAATCAGGCCCTTCAATTGTGGCAGCAGCTGAAACATGGAGCTCGAGGTACATAGAACTTTGTAACTTCCCTTTGTCCACACTGGATTAACGTCACTCCATGCAATAACTGTGAATTAATAAAGTCTTTCCTAAACCCGGCAAAGGGCACAAATACGACTTAAGTATGTGTGCTGTTTATTTTAATGGAAGAAAATGTCCCGTAGGTTAAGGAAGAGGCGGGACTCCCACAAAACCTGAGTGGAAGGAGGCACCGCAGCAAACACGTTAGTGCGGAGCTAGAGAGAGAGAGAGACAGAGAGAGAGAGATGCTCCAACACCGCCAGCGCCGCTTTCCCCTCGGTTAATGTACAGACAGCGCGGGCACGAACAGGGGAGGCGGTTACGTAAGGGGAATTCTGCATTCCTTGCGTAACCCGGCTCTTTACATAACCCCGGCCCCGGAGCGCGGAGAGCGGCGGAGCGTCCGGCACTGCCCGCCCCGCCACAAAGGAAACGCGCTGTTTCTGCCACAAGGAAAATAAATTAAAAATGTGGGAAACGTCCCAGACTGCCGATTCCCACAGCTGATAGTTTAGGTGGGCTTTTTGGAAAGAAGACAGGAGGTTTTGAAGTAGTTTTTCCTATAGAATCATGGAAGCATCACGTTTGGAAGAGACCTTCAGGATCATCCAGTCCCCCATCAAGCCGGCACTGCCCCTGGAACCCCTAAGCCACAAACCCACATGCCCCAGGTCCAGACACACTTTGAACACCTCCAGGAACGGTGATTCCACCACCTCCCTGGGCAGCCTATTCCAACATCTGACGATCCAGAAAGCGAAAACAGAAATATAACACGGGCCTGGCCACTGCGATTTTACACAGGCAGATTGGATAAAAATAATAAAACAGTTCCCGCTCCCAGTGAAAGTTTAAGTTTCTACAGGGGAATAAGAAAATTCTCTGTTGGATTTCTTGCCAACTCTGCCTGCTTAGCGCTAGGCAAGGAACACAGAGAAGGTTTATTTGGGCTGTAAATGGCCACTAGGAAGCCCCATGCACAAATGAACTCCCGGGTTGGAGGTTGCAGAGTTTCACCGACACTCGTGAAAGGAGAGACTTGGAAATACTCTTGTAAAACAAAGAGAAGATGGGGGATAATTGGGACAGGGAAAGCTGCAGTTCAGCAACACCTAGCCTGGAGTTTACTTAAGGATAAAAGTTCAACAACACCTAGCCCAGGGTTTATTTAAGGATACGTGACCTTTGTGTAAAGTCATGTCTAAACCATATCTTGCATTTCCCAGTCCCTAGGCAGTTATGTGCTCTGTCTGCACCCACAGATACCTGTTATTTGGGAAGGAAACTTCCGATGTGAGAGCCAAAGAACCCAGATGCAAAAACCCTTATCCAAATGATTGCAGGAAACTTAATGGCCAATAATAATACAAATGCAGAACTGAGTAGCTCTTAACTATTTGCATTTCCCTACAAACATAATATGTAAACTAATTCTAAACATACAGGTTAGATTTTGGTAGTGATTTTTGCAGAAATCACCTAATTTAGAATATTTTTATTTTAGGAGTCTCCAAAATAGACTACAGAGTTCTCCTCTGTGAGCTGTAATTACACTGTTTTATTATTTATCATGCACTGGCAGTGTCTAATTTATCAGACCGTTGCTTGCTGAATATTTTATTTTATGTGCATTCCAAGCAAATAAAATTCCTCTTAAAATAAAGTTGAGTAAAAGGGCATTGTATATCAGAGTTGTGCTTAAAAACTATGCCTACTACATTGCACATATCAGATTTGAAATGCAACTTTCAGAAAAGTCTGGTTTATAAATCAGATTTAAGGTCACTCAGCTATACATACAGGTTTGTCTGATGCATTCAGATCTCTCCTTCTTTGAACAGTTCTAGAATTTCAGATAAATTATGTATAAAGTCAGAGAAAGGCAGTCTTCCATTTGGGGGAACTACTTGCAATGTCCAAGCTAAGTAGGTTTGAGACAAACTGGTTTTAAACCAGCATTTTACATGGCTGTTGTGCCAAAGGCAGTTAGCAGATGCCATCAAAGAATTTGCCAAGTGGCTGGAAAGAAATCTTTCCAAATATCCTCATGATGACTTACAATTCCAAACACACAAAAAAGTCCCATCTTGCTTGTAAACCTTTCTTGTGCAACAAAGTATTACAGTATATTCTATTTATAAACTCATGGAAAACTTCTTTTAAGTTGCTTCAGACTCTAATTATTAGAACTGTACGGGTACTTTCTCAGGTTATTTTTAAAGCACTGGCTGAACAGTCACATCCTTTTGCAATTTCTATGGTTCTCACTTCCATTTCTGGTTTTAAACAAACTGGTTTATATTTGCACACTCTATGTATTTTATTTTATACTAGTAATTTTATTTTATACTATAGTAATATACTACAGGACAATTATACTCACAGGTATCCTTTCAGAAGGGAGAATGTCACTTGGCTGAAAACCCCCAGGAACTGGATTCCACACCTAGAATTCTCAGTTCTAATGTCAGTACAAATAATTTAAAAAACATTCTGCATTTTATTTAAGCCTAGTAGTATCTTGTATGTACATATTCCAACTACTCAAGATGGAGTTTATGGAAAACCTTGGTCTAATCAAAGTTTCTCCTCTTAGTTCTCATCTCACATCCCACTTTCTGGAATGGCCTTGAACGATCTCCAAAGCATAGGATATTTGTTGTTTTTATTTAGAGAAGGAGCCAAACTTCCAGATTTACAAATTCCTCCTTAACTCAATACAGAGAAAGACCAAGTCATCTGTACCAAGAGTTCTTAGCTGCTCTAATTCAATTACAGGACTGAATATGCGTATGCCCAATTAATTTCCGCAGGCTTTTTGAAATGCAGTGGATAAGAAATATGATACTTTTTGATTTGTTGACTTTATAAAACTGACAGGTATGGTTGGCTTTGTATCAGTCAATCATTCAGGGGAGCAATTTTCTCCCTTTTTGAATTATTACATGTTTCTATATTATTTTGTTTAAAAAAGGAATCATTCTTCCTTGGCAGTGAAGAGTATTTGATAACACAATTCAACTGCATTTCATATTTGGCACAAATCTCCCCTCTGGCTTTTGGAGATACCTTCATGTAACTGTGAGGGGGTTTTTCTGCTGGAATATCAAAAAGTCTTCAGTAAGTAAATGCATGTGTGCCAAGCATATAATTAACTGAACTGATTGAAGATCAGAAAAGCAAGTCTAGGTCTAATATCACTTGGGTGCCACTAATGGGTACATTATAGATTGAAATATTTCATTTGATCCATTAGTTGTTTTGTTGTTATCAATACCACAGGCAGTTGTATGAATCTATTTACAAAATTAATTCAAACTCCATTAGCTTTTAAGGCATTGCTCAAATGAAAGCAGTCTCCTACAACAGCTGAAACAATTACAAGTGAAAATGAGAGACCATTTTGATGAATATGCATTCCAGCAGTAATCACCTCCCAGACAAGATTTGCCTGTTTCTAAAAATAATTGTTAATAATACAGATGTATATTTAGGGGACATTTATTATTTTGTTCCATTCCTCTGTAAAAGTTGACATTTAAAATTTTTACTGCATTTCCTCTTGTTAAAATAGACTGCAAAAGAGAAAATACCATGTGCACTGAAATAATCATGAGTGTATTACTATCACCAAAAGAGTAGTCTCTAAAGTAAGACTAAAAGCAAGTTGAAGACATAATAAAAATACACATTAAAAAGACAAATAAATAAATAAATGTGATCATCTGTAACTTGTTAAAAAGAAGTGGATAACTTTTTCTTGTATAGCAAGATTAAAAAGATTAAAATAAATTCATTTTTGCAAAGTGCAAAATTTACCTGAGAGAACTAGTGCTTGCTGCACAACAGAAGTGAACTAACACCCTGG
Organism: Phainopepla nitens; assembly: GCA_013400175.1. Taxonomy (NCBI): domain Eukaryota; kingdom Metazoa; phylum Chordata; class Aves; order Passeriformes; family Bombycillidae; genus Phainopepla; species Phainopepla nitens. The sequence continues at coordinate 272,453 of VXBQ01002017.1, read as the reverse complement.
TGGCTTCAGAAAGTACTGACGTTTTACTGTGGGAATCCCAACATTTAAAATAATTCCAGAGACACTTGGACTACTTTCAGCGTGTGGTGTGTAAAAGTGCAACCTACCTACAAACAGGAGTGGCAGGCAGGCTTCTCATGGGGCAGACAAGGTGCTGACTGGCATCTCTGAGGTGTTCTAAGGTTTAGTGCTTTATGTTTTGTAGGTGCCAATGGAAGAGTACAACAACATCTGTGTGGAAAATATGCTGCATGTCAGCTCACTATTACTGCCATTCCCCAAGGATGCATGTGAATGTTTTCCTCAGGAGAGCAGAGACAGGACAGGAAACTAGACCCACCAATCAAATGTGTGCTCTTAGATAACCGACCACAGTAATTGCTTCTGCAAAATGTGGGAGGACTTGAAGTATTTTCCTGTTAATTGATTACCATTACCCTACCCCTACAATCCACCCTGCTCTTATTACAGATCTTGCAATAGTATTTTCTTAATGCTTCAATTACTGTAAATGCATTTACTCAGCTATGATCTCAGCTTTGCTTTTGAAGTTTTCCAATTTGTTACACAAGGAAAGCTCATTTAAATACTCGTGGTCGCCTACAACAAGTGCCCTGTGTCCACTTAGGGATTTGCACTTCAGTGCTCATAGAAGCCTTTTCTTTGCTAATGCATTTTTAAGGTCTCCTTTCTGTGTGAATTCTTTGGCTGTGCTAAGATGCGAGCTCACACTGCAACAACGTTGTCTCTGTTCACTCGGGGCATACGGAGCTGCCCCTTTGCACGTAAGACAGCTGAGAAACGCGCTTATCTTCCAAACCGTTATTTTTGCACTGCGGTTGGCACAAAGGCAGTACGAGAGGGAACTCTGCCAAGCTCTTGCATCCCATAGAGGAGAATAAATCAACTGCAGAGGCAAGACTGATGTGCCAAGCTGAGAAGAGAAAACCAAAACGCCATGGGATACCTGAATCCAGCAGGGAGAGCACAATTAGGATTTGATGGATACCAAGCTTAAACTTCCAGACAAACTGCCATGATAGCAGGCAAGTTTGAGCAAGTTCAGGCAGGTAACTGGGAGAAAGGAAGGAAGCAGCAGTAACAGACCAGGAATTGAGGGGTGTATTGAATGGCCAGCAGCAACAGGAGTGCTTTACTCACATGCCAAATGGGCAGGGCAGCTCTGAGTCACAGGTACAGATACTTACAGTATGTAGTTTTCTGGGTGGCAGATATTTTGTCAGGGTGTTGCCAGCAGCAGCTGATGAAGACATTCAGAATTACTGTGGGAAAAGCACGTACACACACTGTAAGTCCTTTTTCCAGGCTGAGAAACAATGCCTATTTTTTTATATTAATATTGGTTTGTTTTGTTTTATTATTATGGCTGACTCATTTCCAAATGCTTTGGATTGCTACATGTCTCATACAACAGCTGTGGCCACAATTCTTAGCCTTTTTTATGACCACATGAGTGTGAATGTGCTGACATGACGAGTCAAAGTATCCGCTCTTCTTTACAACTCAGACTTGGGATGGACAACTCCTTTCTTTTCACCTCATTCTTCACTAGCTGTGTGAAGTAAAGGAGCTTCCGAGGCCAAAATCCCCTGAGGTTTACGCACGGAGCATTTCTATGCCTACCAAGCTGGAGGGACACAGAACAACCTGATCCCTCATGTTTTGGGGCATCTACCTTTAACACTGCTTGTCTTTTTACACCAATTACCTTCACTCACTGCATTCACAGTGCTTCCCTGCACTGCAAAGATACTTTTATATCTAAACTTTATGTCTTCAGGTTAGTCTCCAAGTATTGTAACTCAAACTCACAAAAAATGTCCTTAGAACTCTTAGCTTCAGGGCCCAGCATCTCTCAAAATAAGGTCAAATTATTTTACATGTCAATATCCTCATTCCTACTCAGTCACGCTGGGTTTGAGCTGCAGTTATTTGCCTTGGCCTATTTACCCGGAAAATCTCTTGGGTTTTGTTTGTTTATTTTTAATATAGACGAGCACCTAGACCGCATGGCTACACTGAAGAGCAGACGCTGTTGCGAACACTGCTGACAGGGACACATCGCCAGCACACCCACCGGCTGTCACTCTGCACCGGCTTCACGACTTTCTGGTCTCGAAGGCAAGTTTTCTACGTTAAAGCGCTTTCGGAAGAGTTTTGAACCAGGCGCTCGGGAAGGCGGCACCGCTGAGGCGAATTCAGGTGGGGCTGGGCTCCCTCCCCTCCTTCCCTCCCTGCCTGCCGCCGCGCCGGCCGGGAGCCATGTGACAGCGCGACTTCTGCCTCCAAACCGCCGAAGGGGAAGGGGAAGCGGCCACACTTTCCCCGCTGATCCGGCTGGCGCTGAGGCCGCGGCCCCGCGGGGGAGGCGCCGCCCGT
>VXBQ01002017.1:222255-269823 GCA_013400175.1 Phainopepla nitens | reverse complement strand
CCCGCGGCGCTGGGATGCGGCGCTGCCCGCCGGGCATCCGCGCGGCTCGGAGGCGGCTCTGGCTTGCACGGCATGTGCTCGGGATCGGTTCAAGACCGTTAAATGCCTGATCGATCGATCAGTGCCTTTTAAGTAATTTTTTTTTATTTTTTTTTATTTGTGCAGCATGTTTCAAGAGAAATAGCTTTCTTCTGCAAAGGTGCAGACCTAAAGAGGAACCAACCTTTCTCTTAGATTGAGATGTTTAGGAAAAGAGCATTTATGGAGTGGCTTTCATACCCTTCCCCATCCCATTAAAATGCCGGTTGTTGCTCACCTTGGGCAAAGGACAGCAGTTCAGTAGAAGGATACTGGATACAAGAGCCTCTTCCAATTCAGGATGGCACAGCTTGCACAAGTATTGCATGAGGTGCTTCATGACTATTTTAGGTTTATTAGGCTCATTTCGGTGCCATGAGCTTGCAGTGATGTGGGTGAACGTACGTTTCAAACTGTTCTGTGCCTTAGTGTCTCATTCTTGAGTGGAGAATGTGAGCTTGGGTTCTGTAAGAAAGAAAAAAACTTTGGTGTCAGTAAAGGATTGTTCTTACATCTAGACTTTCTGTTTCTTTGCTATCTCATTGTAAGGATTTAAAATACAGCATGGGTTCTCGTGCAGTGTTTACTTACTGCATTTCTGTTTCTGATCACAATTCTCTAGGAAAAAGTTCATTTAAATTAGGAGAATGCTCAGCATTTTCTGCTCAGCAGGAAAAAACATTATTATATCGCATTGTACTAGTATTGTTAGCACTCTTACTGTAGTTGAGTAAGAATAAAGGGAGTTTTTCCATTGCTGAAATGGCCTAAAAGGCCCTTGTTGCTGACAACTGTGTTCATTCAATGTCAGGGGACAGACTCCCATGACTTCGTGGGGGTTGAAATTGAGAAACCAAACCTAAGTTTCAATGTTACTGAGACATGGTGGTGCATTGTTACTGAACTATTCAGCTAAACGTGTATATATTTTTAAATTTCTTATGTAGCTATACTTGATTTTATGAAGACTTTAAATTTTATGGATTGCAAACCAAATACTCTCCAGGCAGAAAACAGCACAGTCAAATCCACAGTTCTTTAAAACCAGAGATGCTTTTCTAATGGGATGTGAATGGGTTTTATAAAATACGAATGCAAAATATTGTAGGGTAACACGAAATTGCTGTGTTATTGTCCAATTTAACTCTTATCACCTTTTCATACTGCATTTGCTTTTAGAGTAAAAGCAACTGTGAAAACAGGTGGACATTAATTAGAGTCTTTTAGGCTGAAAACAACAGGATCACGTATCAAAAGGATCACATATCAACACGTGAAACCTGCAGCATGCCTACAGAAAAATTGTAATGGGGGCCCTGATAAGTTGTGCCTGGAGAGATAAAAAACTGCCACGCTCCATGCTGACTTCCAGGGTATGTCGTTATTTAAATGAATGCGATCTCACAAAATACATTTGCATTTTTCTAACCGGAAAGGGTTCTGAAATGCCAGTTTTGTACCCAGACTTCACATTCTGGCAGTGCTTGGATCCATTTGCTGTGACATGTTTACAGCTATTTTTATCTTACGTAATAAGAATTTAATCTTATTTGTTATAAACTCCATCATACTGAAGGCATTCAGAAAGCTTTATAGTACACAACAAATAATGGTGGTCAGTAGCTTATCAGCACTTTGGTTTTTTCCCTCTGGAATGCTTCCAGTTGTGCTAAAATGCACAACTTAGGATTGTATGAAAATAGAATAAAAGTAAAGCCAGGAAACTACAGAAGAAACAATAAAGATGACATTTTAGTAGCGATACTAGAACAAAATGGAAATATTTTGTGATGAATGGCTAGCTACTTAAAAATTTAAAACATATTATTTTTGAAAAGTAATATTTAAATGCCAAGCAGAGATGGAAGTCCAAGACCTATCTTTCCACATGCATTCAAAAAAATGTGATATGAACTACTACAAATGGAAAAAAGAGTTACTGAGTATTAACTATCTTTGCTCCTGTTGTGCAACTATTTCACTTCCCAGCAGTTCCGTGACTTTCTGATTTGTGCAGGGGATGGGGTGAGGTGGAAATGCACAGCCTTCTTTTCTAACTCGCCTGTTGGTTTGAAGTCACTGAGCAAGGAAGAAGGCAAGCAACTGAGTGAATGTGATTTCCAGGTTCAGTGCAAGGACACACAGCTGAGTATCCATTGTATCCCAAATAATTGTCTGACTGAGCAAGTAAGTGGAATCTCCTAGTAAATCTCTGCATAAATTTCTTAGGAATTTTTGTGGTATACCAAGAGGTTCCTGACGCACAAATTAGCGTGGCCCCAAAAGCAGAGCTACTCTGTGGTTCTTGTGTACTGCGTGCCAGTTTAAATTCTGTGGAGCCGTTCCACTTTCTCCTGCTTTTGCTCCAAGCTCTGAATTGTGATAGGCATACCATGGAAAAACCCCAGTCTCTCACACATCTTCAGTCGTCCTGTAGCTCTAACTTTATCAATTGTGCTCCTCATCAGGCGAGATGCCCCGGCAGTTTCCCAAGCTGAACATTTCGGAGGTGGACGAGCACGTGCGGCTCCTGGCAGAGAAGGTGTTTGCCAAAGTTCTGCGAGAAGAAGACAGTAAAGATGCGTTGTCACTCTTCACCGTGCCTGAAGACTGCCCTATTGGGCAGAAGGAGGCCAAGGAGAGGGAGCTGCAGAAGGAGCTGGCAGAGCAGCAGTCTGTGGAAACAGCTAAAAGGTTTGTTCTGTAGTTGCTTTCTTCGTGGAAAATAGTTTTTGAAATGAATTTGAGTTAGTATTGAAATACCTGGCAGACAGCATTCTGCCTCTTACTGCTTCAGGAGAAAGGTCAGCAGCAGGTACCAGGGCCACCCCTGTGGTGTCCTTCTGTCCTGTGCAGGAGGTGTGGGATGGGCCCCAGGGAGCTTGGATTGGTCAGGTTGTCTCAGCTGTGTTCCCAGCAATAGCACAGATATTGCTGATGCAAATTTAATAAACAGCATAGCTGGGTAGAAATGGACAAAACCCCAAGACTATTTAATGTAAGAAGAGTCAGAAAAAGAAACACTCCCCCCTCTTTCTCTAGTTTCATTAAGAGAAACGGAAAATTTTAACACAGAGGAAATGACAGTGGCATGATACTTCCTTTAGTGTCTGCAAAAATAAATGAAAGCAATGAATTTATATTTAAGATCAAGGGGTAAAGTGAAAAGTGGTATTGACATAATGAGGTTATTTGTAGGTTTCCTGTAGTCAGAGATTAAAATCTAACCACTGTCAGCCATAAAAGTGCACATAAAAAAAAAATAAATTGCATTCTACCTTTGGCTTACCCATGGCTGAAATGAAGGCAAACTTGCTTTGGTTTGTGATTTTTTTTTTTTTTCTCTCTGTAAGAGAGGCAGCCTTCCCCTGATGTCAGGCTGTTCCAGTGTCTTGCCTTCACAGGACTGCTGGGCTGTTTCTGGAGTCACATGAGCTCAGCAGCAGCCTGACACCAAATGGGTTGGACGTGTACAGACTCTTCAAAAAGCAGGCAGACAAGAAAGCTTTGAAAGTGATAGCTAAACACGTGTACCTGGTTAGCTGCAGACAGGCAGTTGGGCAACACTTGGAATCATGTTTCTGGAACAGAAGGGAGAAGAATCAATTTAGTTAAATTAAGGTATGACTCACTGGTGATACAAGCTGAGACTTTGGGTTTGGAATTGTGCAAGTGGGTTTCCCAACTGGCATGTTCATAGACATAAACAGGCACAGAAGGGAAAAACCAGATGTTTCTAGTCAAACAAATGTTTGGTATATATTTCCTCCGGAACTAGTGTGTTTCACTTTTAATTTGGAAAATTTACCTCACAGTAAAAAAATCGGGTTTTGTATAGTTTCAACTGCAGGAAGGGGTATTGTAGGTATTTTGTTTGTTTACACACAGAACAAGTGTTCATCCCTGTCCTGCAGGACTGAAGTGTGCTTCAGGGACAGTGGCACAAGTACAGCTTGTGCTGTTTCCAGTTGCAGTTGATCAAACACTGCCTTTCAAAACTGATACTGATTTCCATGGTAGCTACAAATACTTCAGAGGATGAAATTTGGGTGTTAATTGTACCAGCACTGCATGTTCTTATTCTTAAGAATACCACAGAAGTAATATGCAGCTTTCAGAGAATGTTCCAGTGTTCCTTTTCCTTGTTAGTGATTCTTACTAACATTTTAAGGTTTTGGTATCTAACTTACAAAAGTAGGTACTATTTCCACAGTGCAAAAGAAATTGATATCATAGCTAGTTTATAACACAGTATTTAGATATTATATGAAAGTTTAAAATACATTTAAACTGAGTAAGGAAAATGAATTCCATCTTCAGAGATATTCCAAAGCTCCACTTGAGGTATTACAATTACTTCACCGGAAAACACGGCATTCTTATTTAGCTGGTTTATTTGAGGTACACATCTATCACAGCTTTGATGAGAAAAGGCAGCATTTTTAAATTTATGTGAGTTCCACCTGAAAGGAGGAATGGACTTGTATCAAAACCATGCTGTGAAATCACTCTGATAACCAAGATCAGCCTTCTGCTCAAGTCTCATCAAACACTGCCTAAGGAATAACTAGATGCTCCTCCTTTTCCTTACAAGTTGAACTGAATGACTGTATGTGAAATTTTGTTGCCTAGTCTTGTCTGACAACTAGATGAGTTTTAGGTCTTGCAAGTTTTGGGAAGAATGAGAAGCGTGTATAACAGCATGATAACTTACAACAATTTCCATATGTAACACTGACTTGTTTCTGTCTGATCCTTCACAAATTTGGATGCTGTCAGTCTGTAAGAATCCACCCTTACTGAAGTGAGCACAATTCTCCTGCACAGTGACTTGCTGCAACTGGAGTTGTGAGAAGTGAAACAAAAACCTTAGGGCATCTTAGAGTGACTGTAAATAAATTATGGCATATGGGAGCCATGTGGAGGGTAAGTGCAGTTGTGTGTAGTGTAGATCATGTGAAATGTCAGTACACAAAATCTAAAAGCACACGTACTTTCTGACCAGCATTTTTTTTCTGGTATGCGAGATTTCATTTGTAAAAATTTCCTAGGGGGTGGTTTCTTTGCTATATTCAGTTTTCCAGTGTATTTAGTATTTTATACCATGGCTTATTTTATGTTTTATACCATGAATTCATAGGAAGAAAAGTTTCAAGATGATTAGATCCCAGTCTTTGTCATTACAAATTCCACCTCAGGAATGGAAAGCACCACCGGCCAATCCCGTCCTGTCTCCTGCAACGCCAGTTCTTCCAAGTGCTTTTGTGCCAGTCCAGGTGCCATATGATGTACCAGAATTCCAGAGAGTTTCAATTAGTGGGGACTACTGTGCAGGGGTAAGAAACTATTGTTTTCCCACTTTCTGTATCCAGAGAGTGTAAAAAAGGTGTCATATATGTACGTGATGTGTAAAGTGCCAAATATGATGGTACTCTGCAACAAACTCTGAATTGTTTTTTGAATACAGTGATTTGTTAAGTAACTAGAAGTCAAGGTCAGGTTGTTTTATAGTTTTTCCAAATAATAAATTGGATAAAAACATAATCAAATGTTCAATAAATAGGTAATATATTGTAGGAGAAAAACATTTGTGTACACTTCTGTTTCTGGAAATTCAGTCTCCTTGTTACTGGTGCTGTTACTGCTGCTAGAACTGCTATTTTTTCCAGCATTTATCCAGGTTTTCCTTCCAGGTTACAGTTGATGACTATGAACAAGCTGCCAAGAGCCTGGTGAAAGCTCTTCTCATCCGAGAGAAGTACTCACGTCTTGCCTACCACCGCTTCCCCAGAACAACATCTCAGTACCTGTGCAGCATGCGGGATCAAAAATGGAAGGTAGAAGATGAGGTGTCCCCAGGTGAATATCCTTTTTAAGATATTCAATTACATTCTAGAAAATGTGGACATTATCTTGAAATACAGAATTAAACCCATGCACTACTGTAGTAAAGGGAATGATCTCTTCTGACTGTTTTTGTAATTTATTCTGTTATTGAGTGGAGAATCACTGATGGGCCTAAGTTATAAATCCTGTATCTAATTTGGAACTTTGAAGTTGTCAAAACCTAAAAACCGAGACTAGACTCTCATTGATTACTTTATTTCCTAAGCAAATGGAATGTTAGGTAGTATCCTTGTTCTCCCCTAGGAAAAAGCTGTATGGCTGTGGTTAAAGTGAAGTCATTCCTCCTCATCTTGGCATAGGGAGCTAAAAGGGGTGATGAGCTCATTTACATCGTAAATTGAAGCATGATACAGACATGCCAGTTAGCAAGCCTTGCTTGAGTCAGGAATTTTACAGGCAGGCTACACTTGCTAGGTCAAGACTGGAAGCTGTAGAGTCATATTTGTTGGGCATTCTGCCTGGGTAAATAAACTGATCTCTCAACAAGGCTTATCAGATTGAACATACTCTCACACTATGTGTGTCACAAATTATTTTTGTCTCTTAGGTGGGTTGTGGCTTGCAAGCTTTGCTTGTGCATTAAGCTGTTTGCACTGCTCATTTCTGGATTAGGCTGTGAGGAGCAACCTTTGGTCTGTACAGATGGGCCACTGTAGATGTGTCCATGTTGCTGACAACTTATTTTCAGCCTTGAAGTGACATTTTAAATCAATTACCCTCTGGCTTAGTGGTTGAAAGAGGGTGACTAAATATGTTTTCAAGTGTTTGTTTTCCAGGAAGAGTGTAAAGAGGACAGTATACTGAATATTCAAGACAGGGAAGATATTTTGGAACAGCTGCCAGGGAGATATTTCCAAGCTATTATTAGGTTAATAACTTTCTTACTGTTATGATTTTAAACTTATGACACAAAAAATGAAATCTCGTTACACAATGTCTTGTGCTAATTAAGTTTGAGCTAGATAGTTATGAATATTAGAGATAAGCATGGTATCAGTTTATAACATATATTCAGGTGCTCTAGGTGAATAAAAGGACTGGTAATTACTTTTCTGTTGTGTTTTAAGTGAACAGGTAAAAGGAGAAATCTCTGATAAGGCTGAGCCAGAGACTAGTTCAGCTGACATAAATGCAGTCAGGACACTTTGTGCTGGTTGCATTAGTAAGATACTGTAAAAGAAGTGATAGTTGTTCATAACAGGAGTGGCAACGTTTGAGTTTCACATAAGCTAAATCTCCTAGAAGTGTGGGTGATTACTTGATTCTTAGGAAAAAGCTTTATAACTTTTTAAGGGCTTTACAAAACTGTACTGAACAAATCCTAACTGTGCTTCCGGTACTTGGTGATTTTATTTATGATCAGAAGGCCAAGGGATAAACTGGATTTGTATTGTACTATCTTTGGCTTCTATGCTTCTTGCTTCTATTAAAAATTAAATGTTAGGAAAAAAATTTTATTGAAAAAACCTCAAACAAAACCATCACCACAGAAAACCATACACAAACAAACCAACCCCCACAAACTAAAAAATTCCACTCAAAACACAACAAAACCAACTGATTCTATGCTTAAATACAAATTTCCAAAATTGCTACAGCGAGTCAGAAGGTGAAAAGAAAATAATGAAGGTGGGTATGAAGTCAGCTATACTATTGTTCAAAAATGTCAACTGTACTTCAACCATCCTAATTTAAATACTTCTGCAAACTCATTTTCAAACTTATTCCAACACACATTAATAAAGAATAGTATTAAATCTGTATGCATTTGTTCAGAGAACTCTAACATAAACATTTGAATTAAGGTAGGCACTTAATATAGAGAGGGGCTGCTATTAAAGCCTATCAGAAAAAAGCTTTGTTGTAACAGATCTTTTGTAGTAACTGAATGGGGTTTTAATGAAAATACTGGGATCTGTTAGAAATTAAGCTTTACAGAAACTTCTTTTTGTAATTATTTTGCCTTTGGTGCAAGTTAGAAGAAATAACTGTAATATAAATTTGTTTTCAGATTTCCATTCACCCCCAGAAGAAAATGAAGATCCTTACAATCTTGATGATGCTCCAGACAATTTAGATTATGTTATTAAGCTGAAAGGTGGCATTCCCTTTGTTTATGATAACAAAGAGATGATGGAGCTCAATGAGCCTCGGAGTTTGCCATATCCTGACCTGCAGACCTACACCCTTGACCTGAGCCACGTTCTTGCTCTGATTGCAGATGGCCCAACGTATGTTCCTCTTTTGTTACTCCCTGTGCCTTCAGGCTGTTGCTCACCTGTGGCTTAGTACTTCTCACTTCTGTGATATTTAATTCCTCAGCGTACCCATTCTATGCTAGTCTTTGTTTTGCTTTTCTCAAGCATTAATGCATCATGGACAATCTTAAAAAGGAAAAAATACAATGCCACCTATGGGTACCTTTCATTTCTTTGGTTTCTTAGCATCAACCATGGCAAAAAAATAGGTTAACAGAAGAAATCAAGGAATTGGTCAAGTGTTTCCATTCAAGTAAAATCTGACCCAAAATTTTTGAAGCATGGGAACTGAAACTTGATTTTTTTTTTTTTAATTTATTTTGTTTTGGCCTATGTTGAACCTGAGGTTTTTGAACAGTTGTCCTGAATTCCTTCATGTCTGTTCTGCTCTGGTTGCATGAAGAGAAACCCTGCATATGCAGAGCATACAGATCAGTTCAGCAACATAAATATTCAGTCTGGTTTTTTCCAGATGTTAATTAACTGCTCATATGCTGCAAAACTGACCTGTGCACGCACAATCAGAGTAAGTCCGAAATTTCCCAGAACCACCAAATTCCTGTGAAGTCTCCAAAAACTAGAAATGTAACAACTTAGTACAGTCAGTGCCACTCATGACAAAGCAATGTCCTTCCCTAGTGCATGATGGAAGAATGTGCATCCAGTTTTAAGTTTACTTCCTAGCTGAGGATTTGAAACAGCACCATCTCTCACGGCCTCAACACCAGGAAAGGCAAATAATCTACTCCAGAATGGAACTAAGCAGGAACCTGAGCTGTTGTTCTGAGCTATCTGCCCTGTGTGCCAGCCTTGCATTGCTGGTCCTCCTGCCTGGGAGGGATCAGCACTGACAGTGTGCCCAGTTGGCTAAGCACCTGGTGCGTTCTTTCCCTCGTGCGTCTGTCTCACAGCTGTGTCAGTCTGTCTGCCTCGTGCAGGGACAGGGGCAGGGCAAGCCTGGCCCATTCCCTAAGCCCTTTCTCAGGAGCCAGCTCCTGTGCTTCTGCCAGCATTATCAGCTCCAAATCAGTGCCAGCTTGAGCAGGCTTTGGTTACAGCCAGCAATGGGCAAACGCATTCCAGCTACAGGGCGTTATATTCCAAGAGGGATAATGAGAAGATAAAAGCATGAGGAGGAAAACTAGAAACAGTCATGCTGAAGAAATAGGAACTAGTCATGCTGAAGCCCCTTTTGCAGTTTTCACTTAAGCCTTAGACCTCACAGTTGTAACAGGAAGCCTTAAGTAAGAAGGGCCATGGTATGGCAAGTTGGAACACTCAGCACCTTGGTGAACGTAGGTCAGTCACCTGCTCCTTTCACGAATTCAGAGTAAGCTTTTGCAGGCTCATCCACCCTCTCTGATAAATGTGCACAACCCAAAAGAAAGTCTTTCCCATAATCCTGTTGCATAAGCTCTTCTTTAGGTCTTGTTTCTCTGTTTGCAGCAAGTGCTTCCCTGTCATTTATGCCCATCACATGTGGGGCTGCTCAGAGATCAAGAGCCACTGTTTTTTAATCTTTGCTGTTGGTAAACTGATGAAATTTTACCCCTACTCCTCAGGCTTGTGGCATTTTAGATAACAGTATGACCCAACAGACTTCCTGCGGTGGGCAAACAGGTCTTGATCAGTATTGGGTTCTGTGAGACTGTGTTTGAAACAGACTTGCAAAACCATAATGGGATTTGTGTCCTATTGAGGAGAGACTGGCAACAATAAAGCAGGAAAAAGAAGGCTATTACATTAACAGTGCTACCAAAATATTGTAGAGTCAATAAGAATTGACAGATGGTGAAGAGAAAAACCATGTCATTGGTTAAAAATAGAAGGAGAAACATGACAGAAGATGAAAGTGAAGATGGAGCTCTGAGTAGGCAAGCAGGAACAAAAAAACATTTTCTAAAAAGGGCACAAGAAATTATTTTGGAAAAAAAGTATTTCTCCACAATATGTGTTCTCAAGGCATGCAAAATGAAAGGATATTGGATCTTGGTGTCTCACATTTAACTGAAAAAGCAAATAAATTTGGAGGATTTAAAAAAAATCATAACGAGTAAGGCTGGATGACAAGTTGATTCTGTTATATATGAGAAGTTGTTCTATTGGAGGTACTATTTTAGAGAAGTAGCAACTGACATCATATTTGATTATGGGTTTCATGCTTTGGTCATTATTACTAAAAGGACTGCAGTTTATGCACAGGTGTAGTGATGTATACGTGGACAAGCTGAAGGACATAATGTGGTTTTGTAGAGTTCTGTTTGAGATTTCACTAACTTTGGTCTGAAATTGGCTTACGTATTTGTTAACCAGTAGGATAAAAACAATGGATTTGTCTTGTACCTCATAAAATGCCCAACTTTGTTTTTACTGTGAAAACTTTGGTGTTCTTTTTGAATTTTAAATACAACTAGTTTTAAGTTACAGTTCACTTTTGTGTTTTCTTTTACAGAAAAACATATTGTCATCGGAGGCTTAACTTCTTAGAATCTAAATTTAGCTTACACGAGATGTTGAATGAAATGTCGGAATTTAAAGAACTGAAGAGCAATCCCCATCGAGACTTTTATAATGTGAGAAAGGTAAGTGTGAGAAGGATTAAAGTCATGACACTGTTTTCAGTAGGAGTTCCAGCAGTTTTGTTTTCTGAATGGGAGGTGTAGATGATATGCATGAAGTAGTGTGTGCATACCACTCAACTAAATTAAGTTATTTTATGAATGTTAATGTTTTTCTACATGGGAGCTCTCCAGGAAAATTAACTTGAATGTGCGTGGGTTAATTGGATTATGCTAAACTAATTTGTTTACTTATTCAGAATCAAAGGGGTTTAATTGTGTGTAGATTACTTTAAAGGAGTGAAACAGAGTTAATCAAATGAAGCCCACTTGGATTATGAATAAAAAATATCCATATGGAGGTTTAATTAATTTTAATAAACTCAAAGACATTCAAGTGCATTTTTCTGCTTTCATGTAGGTATCTCTTACTAGACTGTAGTAGGAACAGCTGTATAGATTTTAGATGATAATTGCATTTCATATTGAAAATAGATGTTTAAATACATGCCAAAAGACCTCCCACAGAAACTAAACTGAGGGTTCATGCTGCCATCAGTATCTGGTAAAAAAAAGTCTGAGATGTATTAAGTAAAAAGATTATCTGAGTTGTAGACTTGGCTCCCTCTGAGATACACTGGGCTATAATTAGGAGACAGGTAGGGGAAACCAAGGAGCTCATTTAATTTCTTGACATATTCACATCTAAGGCAGCTGCGTTCTCTTCAAAGCATGGAAGCAGTAGTGTTGGGCTGCTTCATTTACTTCCCTTTTCTGAAGTGGAGAGGAAGTTACTGGAGTTAGTGCTTCATTTTGATAGGTGAGATTTCTTCACAATTGTTGCTGGTGGTTTTAACCACTTTAGGTCCATTTTGCGTTGTTTCTCTATGCAACTGGAAGAGGTAATCCTTATTTTGTAACTTCAGGGTTATAATCCTTCTTGTTACATTTTGGTTAGCACTAGTTCATCAAAAAGTCCTCTTGGCTTTTCCCTATAATGCCCGGTGTGTTTGCTGGCTACTGTTGTGGTAATAAACTGTCCCAGTGTCCATCACAAGGGTGGAAGCAGATGAGTTGTCAGGTAAGTTCTAATGGATTTCACCCTTCTGACTGGTAAATGTATGGATGGGAGGATCTATCAACTAATTCACTCAAGTGGCAGACACTCAGCTCCCAACCTGACAGTTTTCTTGCATAAGCCTGGAAAGACATTTGCTACGTGCCATATTCAGAGAAAACACTTCAGTAGCTGACAGAGACTTTAATACTAAAACACGTGGTGACTGAGACATGCAGAGGTGTGGATCGGGTGACTACCACAGTCAGTTTAATTACTGAGAAGTTGTAATTAACAGGATTGTACTTGCTAAGTTCAGCTTTTGATCTAAAAGCAAATGTTCAATGTCTCTGGGCATATCTTAATTATTTTTTAATTACCCACTGTTGAATAAGCCACTCTACAAAAGGATTCATATTGTTCAAAATCACAAAATGCTTGTTGCTTCCCCTCTGGCAGTAAACACATTCCAGAGAGCAGGAACCAGCCTGCTTGTCTCTGCCAGAGACCATTCCTACTGCCAGGTACTGCTTGAAAAATTCTTGCTGCACAGAGTTAATCTTGCTTAAAGTATTTTTCTGAAGCAAGCTCACAAGTAGTATTTTTCTGAAGCACTTTGGAAAGTAAACTGCATTGTAGACACAATTCCTGTAAGCCCCCACATAATCTTGTTTTCCCTGTGTCTTGCTAACCCCAGAAATGTTTGGAACTGTAACTTCCCTGAAGTGCTTCCTTGCTAACAACAGTACCAGCAGTGAAACATTTGAAAGCCACACTTCTCAGCCTATGTTTTCGGGATGGCTCTGTTAAATCCATCCTAAGAAGTGCTTACTGCTCACAAGGAAAGCAAGGAACAGGATTCACCTTCCCAAAGGGCTGTTCGTGAAGTTGTGTATCATGTCCCTCAGACTCAGGTGGGGAAGTCCTGCTACAATCTGCTTGTATGAAAGAGCCAGAGTAACTGATGGAAAATGCCAAAATTAGAACAGATGTGAATGTAGTGGCAAGGTCAGTCAGTGAACATGTATTGCTGCATTTAGAAAGGCACAGTAGAAAACTGGCCAGGATTAATTGCTGGCATGACAACCAAACATTACTGGTTTTCCCCTGTCTCCTGCCCCCTTCCCCACTTTTCTCCTGATTTAATAGGAGTTCTCCTCCAGTGAGATCATCTATTTCTTAAAACACATGATAAGGCTCATCTTAAGTAAGGGACATGCATGTTTATATCTTGCATATTGAATTTAACCATAATGCAGCCCAAGATATGTTTTGCACTGATCAAGCTAGACCTGGAAAAATGCCCTTTACTAAGGGCTCAGGTATTTCTCTAGACAGACAAGAATCCACAGGTGGTAAGAAGCGTGGCTTGCTCTCCACAGGAGGTGGACAACTGCCTGTGAGGAAAACACTAACTTTAGAAGAGACTCTTGCGTCTGCCATCAGCAGGATTCCTCACGTCCTCCAGCTGGTGCACAGCAAAGTGCAGGCAGCAGACATTTCCCACATAATACTGCCTGCATGAAGAATGAAATTTAGGAACAGGAGTTTAGCTCTATGGTACACAAACTCAGAACTGAGTTTTGACCTTTATATATCAGGGGTGTCGTGTCTTATTTTGTCCTATATGTGAGGTTTGTTTGAGAAGGGCTTCCTGTAGACCTCTGTGCCCAACAGCCTCAGATAATTCAGAGCAGAGAGTTAATTTTTTTTTTTTTGAGATGAAGCCAAGAGATTTTTTTCACCTAACATTATTTGCTCCCTTTGTAATGGATATCCATGTGCTGAATTGGCAGGTGTCCTTCACTGCAAATAGCTTTGATACAGTTTCTAAAAATGAAAAAAGCACAGCCTTAAGCCTCTTTAGATATTCTTTCTTTCTGTGGCCACTATTTCAGTGTGTCAGCAAAACAGACTTGAGGATATGTCCTAGAAGTGACTTCTACACATCACATTCTCCTGCCCTCAGGCTCACTAGTGCAGGTGCCCAACCTTGTGTGGAGATCTGTGCATGGGAGAATGCAGTTTCTGCATTCACAGCCCTGCTGAATGCTCTACTGCAATAGCTGCCTGCTGCTGTGACATCCTTTGCATGAGGGTGTTACAGCTGAATTTTTTTTTTTTTGGTCAGGCCAAAAGGAAGTAAATTCTAGCTGGTTTTTAAGACTACAGAGTTGAAATACCACTGGTTATACTTGTAAGAAGGAAAGTTAGAATGGGATTAAAAGACACTAAATTCTACAGATTTCACAAAATAGCAAATGAAATTAGCACATTTCTGCTTTTTAAACATTTGATAACAAGCCTTGTGAGTAAACAGTGACCCTATACCTTAACTTCTCTGAGCTTTGATTCATTCTAAGTTTGCTTTTTTAAAAATTTTTTTTGTTTCCCCCAGTAGCTACTTAACTGACTTCAGTGATGAAGTAGTTTCATCATAGAAACCAAAATGACAGTGAATGGGAAGATGTACAGGTTAGCATCAGACCCAAAGGGAATGCCCCTTCAGCATGACATGAAGTGGGGCCTTGCCACTGGTAACTGACAGCAAAGCTGGCTGTTGTGCTTTCAAAGCTCTGAGTGCTGCTTCTCCCCTCCTGCCTTGCAGAGATGCTGAGGCAAATTCTTGTCTCTGCCCTCAGTCTTGGAAGGGAGCACAAAATACGATCAGGTGTAAAGGCATCAATCATTATAATGCAAAATTTCTGTGGAGACCATAAAGAAAGCCTTTCCTCCCTCCTTTCTTTTAGTAATTAAAAGAGCAGAACAAGAGATTTTCTCTTCGCAGCAGTGCATTTCTGTATTTGTGTGAATACAAACGCTCGGGTTGGATTCTGCAGCCAGACAAGAAGCTGGATATGCAGGGATTCTCTTCTGATCTCTCCTGGTTTCTGGGTTGCTCTGCATGGCATAAATATGAATTAGACAAGCTCCCGAGGAGCTCTGCACAGCTCTAGGGCCTATTTCTGCTGCCAGGAGCATTCCTGCACTACCCGAGTATTTTGTGCCTCTGCGTCTCATGCCTGTTAAGGAAATGCAGGGAGAAAATCAATCACACTGTATAAAGCTTTGCATCCTATCAGGAAAGCTTGTGCAGTATGAATGTATTGAGGAGGAGGGAATCTAGCAATGATTTCCCTTCAATTCAGCACTGAAGTAGAGCCTCAGAGGATTCAGTGTCAAGTTCATGCAGCCCATAGCTATTGGGTTATTTACAAGGAGTATTTACAAGGGAAAGTGTATGTGTTTAGAAAATGTGGCAGTTTACAGCTGTGGATACTACTAATCCATACCCTGGAAAAGTTCAGTGTTATTAAAAGGGCTGGCCTTGGTATTTCTTTTTGCTTTATTTATTGCTTACCATTCTGACTCTAGCTCATATGCCCAATTCAGTGCAACACTGTCTGTGATATGCACAGATAAGCATCCATAAAACAGATCTGAGATGGAGGTTTTGTGGAGATCTGAGCAACAGTGGAAGGAAAAAGAAGGAATGCAGGAAGATAAGGGAGGAGGCAGAGTAGTTGAAGGAGGCTGGTGCTGGTTAGATGTGGAGGGCAGTGGGAACTCCTTCAAGCTGTAAGCTCTACACAGATGTAACCACACTGCCTGAGAAGGGCAAGATTTCACCCCAAAGCCTGCAGAGAGAAGCACAGGGTGGTCAGGTCAGTGAGGAAGGGAGTGGAACAGTCTGAACTAGGAATCTGCAGACCTGGCTTTGCTACATGGAAAATTGTGAAGTGAAGGGAATTCTGCTGTCCTTTAAGTGCAGGAAAGCTGATGTCCACCATGCTTGAATGCTGGAATTACAAGAATTTAACCTATATGTAAACAACTGCTTCCATTCATTAGAAGGGTGTGTTCACTGAAGGTATAATGTTGTGTTCCAAGACAGGCTTCTTTCTGTCAGTCATTCCATTTTTCTTTCCATTGAAGATGAATGTGACCTTGAGTGAAAAGTTTTCTGCTAGGGGAGGGGACAATAAGCAGTGCAACAGGAAATCTGGTTAAGGAAATGCAGCTGGGTTTTTTTTCCACTTAGGAGAAACTGGGCTGGAATGGCACTATAGTGAATTTGAAAATGCAAGGAGAATGTTTGCAAATAGAAAAAAATAAACCTTGTGGTAGGAGTGTTGTTACTCGTGGTCCAGAAAAACATCAGCTTATTTCATGTATCCTATGAAGAACAAAATAGTAACATCTTAAACTGGGAGTGGCTTTGTCTTGTTTGGGGAGGAGGAAGGAGGTAATGGGGCTATTTGTCACCCTTATATGCATTCAGTCTGTTCAAATTGTTTTAGTAGAAGCCTTTCATAATAAGTAATAATAAAATTAGTAACTATTTTAGCATGATAACATTTTACATGATAATAACAATGATGACAATAATCTGTCTAACCAAATCAGCCCACCTAAGCTCTGTGTATAAGGGTTCTGTGTTCAGATACTTCATTTAGTTAGGATTGCACCCTGCATGGTAAAAATGTACAAGAGCATACACACTAACTATGTATGTGCTAGGGTAGTTCAAAGCTCAAGTCCTTAAAACCTTCCAAAGTGTTGCATTTATGCTAAAAAACAATAAAGAAGAAAAGCTGTGTGGTACTCTCAAGACTTTGGACTTGAGTCTTCTATGACTTGTTGTTACTGAACTTGCTGCTTGCTTAAAGGTCAAGTAAAAAAGGTAGTAAAGGGTAGTAAAAAAAGGTAGGTAAAGTAGTGAATATGCTCTGGAAAAAGCATGAAGGAGGTTCCAGAAAGGTTCTTAACTTTTGGCAGATATGTATGTTTAGGTTGAAGGAGGAGGAGGTAAAAAAAAAAGTATATATACATATATTTATTTATATATAAATGCAGATCTTTGTTCTCAGAATAAAGCTACTGTGGTTATCTCAGCTCTAGGGCTGTGTGTAATGTGTTTGTGGGGACTGGAGAAGATGTCACAGGAGCTCACTGAACAGCAAAGGCACACCCCAGAGAATTATTTTTCAACAGGAAGCAGGATTTTAAAAGACACGTGATCTTTGCACACAAGCAAATAAAAGAAACAAAAAGCCTCCTTGCTTTCCATCCTTGCCCTCCTAACAGCAGTGAATTCATGCTGATTTACATAAAGAGGAAGTGCTGTGTCTTGTTATGTTCTGACTTTTTTCAAGACTCATTAATTCCAGTAGCTGAGCCACTGTTGGAACCACTGCATTCTGAAATTCAATAAACTACACTTATTCAGGATCTCTACACCTGTGTTCTCTGCTTATGCTCTACTTTTCATTAGCATTTAGAGCCATAGGGCATCTGTTAACTGTTGTTCCACTCTCCTATACACGTTGACCAAGCCTAGTGGTATTTCACTGTTCCATGAAGAGTTTACAATAAACAGCATTTGTGCCTAAACCAGAGAATGTTTCTTAACCTGAGTAAGCACATATATAAAATACACTTGTACTCAAATATCTATACAAGTACTCTGAGGAGGGTGAGAATACATTGTGTGGAGGTGTGTTTACTGTTTATACACACCATTGTTTCTTGTGCATTAATAATGTACTTTTTGTCCTGTACTTTGAGACGGCAATATGTTTCTTGCTTTTTCATGTAGCTTTAATGTGTCTGGTATATTTGAATTAGGCAATGATTAACAATTAAGGGTTTAGGATTCAGTTTTATATCCTGGTGTTTATTTATGTGACTCACATTCACAGGGAGAAGCTGCAGCAACTCGTGTATATATAAGATGCAAATAAAATGACTCCAGGTGCCAAGTGAAGCAGTGGCATTCCTGTGGCCTTGATGTCATGGCATAACGCCAGGTTTACACTGCCGGAGGTGGCTTATTCATGTGCTCTGGGATGTGTTTCCTGCTGATCCTTAAAGCAGATAAAGATGTTGGTTACTTCTGTTGGTGGAATGTGAAACTGCAGAGTCACTGCACAAGGGGGAATGTGTTGGTCTCTTTGTACATGTCTGTGTTTGCAGTTTCCTGGGCAGAGGAGTCCTGGATGAGAGTTCTTTCAGACATTTAGGTTCAGTGGCTCCTTACAGCTGGATTATCTGAGTATTTGGTTTATTTGAGAAGTTCTTTTAGTGTTACAAAGAACTTAAACAGGGAAAACTTACATGACAAGCAACCCCTCAGGTCTCGTGAGTTGTTTCTTTCGATTGTGTTCCAATAGAGGCTACTCAGATAGCAGTGCAAGCTTCTGAGCAAAAGCAAAGCAGACCTGTGGAAATCATTTGTTTCTTGTCAATACTTTTTTTTTCCCAACAAAACCTGAAGGAGTACTCTTAGCCCTCCTGTGAATTTGCACTTCCCTCAGTGTGTGAAGAGATCTAAGGAAAGATCTGAAAAGTCTGTCAGCGTTATGAGTTGCTAGATTATAATTAAACTTGGAAAAATTGGTGACAAAAATCTCACATGTATATTTTTCAGTTCTAGTAGCCTAAGATGTTTCATGTGGTTGAAATAGAAAAATGAATTCTGCTTTTGGAAATGACTGAAAATTCCAAGTCCTTTCAGTCAGTGAGGGACTTATAAACATTAGAGGCATTGTTGATTCATTAATGAAATAAAAGGGTACCAAGGGATCAGAGTGGCCTCTAAAGTATCAAATTTAATCTGAACCCAGGGTCAGTGATTGGCACTTAAAATGTACCTTGTTGAAATTTTTCCTATTTAAATAGGAAACTACTAATTGAGGGCTACTCTACTTACGATTCTGCTTATTGAATAATTCTACCAAAATCAAAATCTCAGGGTTCTGAAACATCTGGATTTGCTTAGGCACTAATCCATTTGTTACTTAAGGAATATTTTAGAAGGCACTTTAGTCCCTGTTGTCAGTGACATAGATATTTTGCTAGTTATGTGGATGGATGCTAAACACAAATAACCTTTTGTTTTCAGGTTGACACTCATATCCATGCTGCTGCCTGCATGAACCAGAAGCACTTACTGAGGTTTATTAAGCACACCTATCAAACAGAGCCTGAGAGGATTGTTGCAGAGAAAAAAGGCAAGAAGATGACTTTAAAGCAAGTCTTCGAAAGCCTTCACATGGACCCATATGACCTCACTGTAGACTCTTTAGATGTCCATGCAGTAAGTCTAGTGAAATGCCAAAACAAATGGGAAAAAGCTACATTTTCCAAGTGCCAAATTCTAGTTTCTACAGTGTTTGCTAGATAACTTACTAAATCAGAATTTGACTTCATGCATTACCGTTCATGCTTGAATGAAGTTATCACAGGATTTTTCTTTTCTGTGCCTTTTAATGCTAGGCAATTTAATTTATGAGCTACTGTGTGTTCTTAAAACTGCGGTTATTTGGGTTTTTTCCTCCTCCAGGGACGTCAAACATTCCATCGATTTGACAAATTCAATTCCAAGTACAATCCAGTTGGTGCCAGTGAGCTGAGGGACTTGTATTTGAAGACTGAGAACTATATTGGTGGTGAATATTTTGCTCGTATGGTCAAGGTAAATAAGTTTCAAGCTTTTCCAGCTGTAGAGAAATGAAGGTTTGTAATAGACTTGTGATGTCATAATTGTATACAGACCTAATACCGTGCCAAATATTGGGCTTGCTCCAGCAGTTCCTCAGAGGAAAACCTCTGCTAAGCCAGCCCCTGCTGCTTTCTGAATAGTTTTATGAGTTAGAAACATACATATAAGCTGTGTATGAGTTGAAAGCTGAGTTGTGGGTAGTATTAAACTAATGGAGAGTAGCCGAGGGGCAATTCACTGGTCTAATATTTTGTTAGGATTTAGTTGGCTACTGGTAGTTGCTAGGGAAGAAGGAGATAGGGAAGTACCTCTGCATAAATCTGCATCTGCAGATTCATGCATGCAACAGGCTTCAAATTCATGTCTTAGAACAAAAAAATCAGTAGTTTTTATGATGTAGTAGATGTCAGCTCTTGAATATACAGAAGTATTGTCTAAAGTGCCTTAAAATTGCTTACTACTACAGATTCTGGGTCAGACTCTCCATTGTTCTGCATATTTTATGTAGACATTTGCTGTAGTTTGAACAGGCTAATTCTGATTTATCAATCTAAAACGTAGGTCTGACAAAGGTGTTAGTAATGACTGCACAAGAACATTGTCCTCTGAAAGGAGGTGTTAGAATTATTCCCAGTTATATGTACAGTTAAGTTATACTCACGTGATATTTGAGCTAGCTTGCTAGTAGAGTATTTAGATGCCTAAAATAGAACAATGGATTGAAAGGCGAGATCCCCTTTATCTTTAAAAGGTGCCAATACAATTATGTCTGCTCTGAGGAATATGCAATGATATATTTCTAGCTGTAAATGATCTTAGTGTCCATATTAAAACAAATATATTTATTACTTACTAGGAAGTAGCCCATGAACTAGAAGAAAGTAAGTACCAGTACACAGAACCCCGCTTATCCATTTATGGACGGTCTCCCGATGAATGGCTGAACTTGGCAAAATGGTTCATTAAGCATAAAGTTTATTCCCCTAATATGCGCTGGATAATACAGGTTCCCAGAATCTAGTAAGTAATCAGGAGCTCTTGGTAATCTTAATAGTTTGAAGTCATACCAATTACTTAATTTCTGATAATATTTAGATGTCTTATTAGCTGTCCTGTAGTTCGATTTATAAGCAATAGCTTGGGAGATTTATTTTGGAATATTGGTGCAGTTTTAGTGACAGTCTGGGGGTGGAAGACAGGAGATGGGGATGGAATCTACTCTCTTTGAAGCTATTCAAAACAACTGTGTATTATTTGTACGTCTGAACACATTGAAACCAAAAATGACAACTGAGTGAAATCAAGCAGCATTCAAAGGCAAGTTCAAATACAATTTATTAATGAGAATAAATCAACTCCTTAATTCCGTGGAGGAGTAAAAATGCTCTGTCAAACTGTTATGATCAAGATTAGTGACTAAATGACAGTGAACTTGGAAACAACCCAGATTGATGATTTAGAAACTTAAATCCTTATCAGTTCCTCTTAGTTCTTAAGCATCCTTTGGGACTTTTTTTTTGTTTCCAATACTGTGTGTTCTAATACAGTCTCTGTAATACAGATAATTTTGTCAGACTTAATAGCTGATCTTCATGTTTTGAAATGTTACAGTTGGAGTATGAGTAGAGAAGGAGCTGTCACAGTCACATATATCCCCCAGAGTGTGCTTTTCACTGGGGAGAAAGTTTCTCTCCATTAATTTCTTACATGCATGGCACAGTCAATACTTTGAATAAGTCACGCACTTCGTGGCACGTGGAAGTACTATCCCTTTTTTTCCGAAAGGCTCACTAAAGCACAGCATTCTACTTTCATCTGGAGTAGTTACAACTTCAGGAAACAGAATCTTTCCTGAGAGGTAGCTCATTCTCTCCCCTGCTAGTACGTGGATGGCTGTAAAGGACAGGGTCACTGCTCTGAGGCAGCATCTACCCCTGCATGCTGTCTCTGTTTTTGGAGCGCTCAAGAGCTTCAGCAGAGCCTGGATGAAGCAGAGTGCCAGGCAGTGCAGGAAACAGAGCACAGAGACAATCTGCCCTGGCATATACTTTGAATTCCTGAATCCTGAATTTCTGAAATTAAGCTCTAGAACGTACACAAATAACAGAAAATATGAAAGTGAAGGACAATACAAGCTTATGAAAGAATGTGTCTGTTTTTTTCTCTTCAGTGACATATTTAGGTCTAAAAATATTCTGCCTAGTTTTGGGAAGATGTTGGAGAACATCTTTGTACCTTTGTTTGAAGCAACAATCAACCCCAAAGACCACAAAGAATTGCACCTATTCCTCAAATATGTAAGTATTTTTTTCTTTCTCACATGAAATGGATCCTCTACTGCTCATATATTTTTTTTTTTGGTCCACAGCTGTTCCCAGACACTAAAAAAGCTTCCTTCTCCACAGATTGCTTGTACTATTATTGTTTCAAAGCCCTGACAAATAATTTAGGACAAGTCTGTGTGAAGTCCCATTGTCACATAACCTGTTTATTTCCTCAGAAACAGTTCAGCAGCTATTTATTTGTCCTTTCATTAATGACTAGAAATGTTTGTATGCTCTTGTGCATCATCATCCAGGATGGGTACTTTGAGCTGCTTCTGAACTGGCCTCCAGGAAGGAGGCAGCTAAAAGGAAGCATTGTGTAGATCCTGATGGAATTCAGGAGAGAAGTGGGGATGTGTCTGCTGGGACAAGGTTAACACAGACACTTCTGAGTGTGCCTCATATCAGAACTCTGAGGTTTGCTGGGAGCCTCTTGCTTTCAGCTGCTTATCAAAGACAGCAGATGAGTTAAAAAATTCTAGTCTGGATGTTAGGGAACCTTGCAGCTCTCTAAACCCCCACAGGAGCCTGAAGGCTTTTGTGCACCTGGGCTTCCTGTTTGTCTCAGAAGAAAAAAAAAAATGGGTAAAACTTCCACAAAACATGTCATTCCTGCTGTGTGCATGGTATGGTAGGGTGCAGAGCATCAGGACAACTGGGATAGGGATGGAAATGAAGGAGGAGGGACTGGATGCTTGTTCAAACAAGTCCTGATGCAAGAGTGAGTTATTTCTGTGAATTTCTTCTCCCATCAGGTGACTGGCTTTGACAGTGTTGATGATGAATCCAAACACAGTGGCCATATGTTCTCTGACAAGAGCCTTAACCCTGACCTCTGGACCAGTGAGAAGAATCCCCCATATAGCTATTATTTGTATTACATGTATGTGAACATCATGTTGCTAAACAACCTTAGGAGGTAAGTAGACACTTTCTATTTTACAAGCTCCCAGAAAATCAGTGTCAGTGTCTAGATTGCAGATCTTCTGAAGCAAGGGTTATTTTCAATTATTTAGAGAATTGAGTACTTGAGATATTTTGAAAATACTAACGATAGAATTAATTTGAACAAAAAAATCAGAAATTGCAGAGGCATCAGATTAATACCTTGGTTTGATATGTGTGTGTATTTTGGGTTTTTTTTTTAACTCCTTAAAGCTGCATATACCAAACAAAACGAAGGAACTCCACAAAAGCCACTTATTGACCTTTGGTTGGCTCTGCTGCAGATTCCCAATGTACCTGCCTCTTAGTGCCTGGCTCTCTCCTGGTAATTTAAGAGACACAAAGTAATATTGTGACACTGGCTTAGGGACTGCTCCATTCACAGAGACAGAACAAGTAGGACGCAATTACAAACTCTACATCCAGCTAACTTCCTTTAGCAGGTTTCTTGACTCACTCAGTTCTACTGCTTTTGAGACCAAGGTCTGGGCAAGTAATGCAGTGAGTTATGTGACATCAGACTGTCAGAGCAGATCCTGGCATCAGGCTCAGGAAAGCCTGAAATTCAGTGTGAGGTTATGTTGCTAAATTTGCAGCTGACTCATTGAGTGACCTGCACAACTGACTCCAGCTGAGGCACAGTGAAGTTATCCACTGATATGAGAGTGTTGTCACTTACCCTGAAAGGATTTGATGAATTTCATTTAGTTATTTAGGTTATTTTAGTTATTTGGAAAACATTTTGGGATTTTCTTATAGAAGGTGCACAGATTTGTCATTTTACCATTTTATCCATGTTAGCATTCAAAATGTTATTTCTGCTCTCCCACTGCTATTTCAAGCATTTCTTTATCATCCTATTTGATCAAAACTTACAAATGCAAACACCCACCTTAAATTACCTTGTATGTGCAACAGTCAGGCGTAGTTGTTAGTTTTAATTCTGTAATGGAAAGGACACACCACAGCAGATAGCTAAGTCATCCCTTTCTCCTGACTTCCTTTACATTCTCCATAGTCTACGTGCTTTTTCTGTTCCAAAGCCAGATTCTGCCAGAACAAATGCATTTCTTTTTTAGCTCAAGATCATTTTGACTACTGGATTAAAATGCCTCCAGATAACCATTAAATATTCTTTCCAGCTAAGATACTGACAGAATTCACCAATGAGTCCCAACTGCTCACCCTGTTGATGAGTGCTTGAGTCAACACAGCCCTGACAAGACTGTTTTATATTTTTGGTAATATTCGCGAGGATGGATTACATCCTCACATCAGGAGGAATGTTACTAACTTCCACCCTAGAACTAACTTATATTCTAGCACTCTGTGTTGAAATTGTGTTTTAAACCTCTCCAAATACTTGTGGGACATTTGTCTGCACTGACAAATGCAGGGTCCATTATAACCTCAAAGCTAGCATCACTTTTAATGTAGATGATAACATAATTCTAGAAATTACAGGGTAATAACTAGCATTCCTAGATCATCTCTGCTTCTGAGGGTGCTACACTTAACCTGAGATGGCAGGCTCTGATCACACTAGATCAGAGCTAACTCTTGGCAACATGCTTTCCCTTCTTCCCTCGTTTTGAACCAGGAATTTTGCAGCCACTGGTTGCATGGGTTTACTGAATTTTCTATCTGTCAGTTCACTCCACTGAAATCCATCCAGTAGCTGTTCACCCATTGGGTAGACAATTGCTAAATAAGATGTGGGAAAGGAAAGAAGACACAAATAGGTCTGCTGGTAGAAGGAGCTTGGGTGGAGGGACCTGCCCTTTTCAGCAGCCCACTACAGGTAGGCCTGGGTAGATGTCACATCAAACTGTATGAGGATGTGTAGCTTAACTTTCTTCTTTTGAAATTCACACATTAGTGACAGTTATATACCAAACAGATAAAGAACAGTGCTTTCTTTTAAGTGGAACTTGCTTTTAATCTCCTCAGGGAAAGAGGCATGTGCACTTTCCTGTTCCGACCTCACTGTGGGGAAGCTGGGTCTATCACACACCTTGTTTCTGCCTTTCTGACAGCAGACAACATCTCTCATGGATTGCTTCTCAAGAAGGTATTGCTTGCTTGCTCCTAAACTAATCACTGTGTGTTCTGACATCCATCACTGGTTCAAACAGAAGGCACCAAATTGACATTTTTCTGGGCAGCCCAAAATTAATTTTGGGCTGCCTTGTTAGTTCAGGTTCTTAGGAAGGCGTAAGTAACTCTTCAGGTTGGTCAGAAACTCCACCCAGACCTCCCCAACACCAGAACATGTGGACCTGTTGGAGGGAGTCCAGAGGAGGACATGAAGATGCTCAGAAGGGCTGGAGCACTTTCTTGTGAGGAAAGGCTGAGAGCATTGGGCTTGTGCAGCCTGGGAAAGTGAAGGCTCCAGGGAGACCTTCTAGCACCTTCCAGTAGCTAAATGAGGGTTACAAGAGAGCTTTAGAGGCACTTTTTGCTGGTAGTGACAGGACCAGGGGGAGTTGAAAGAGGTTTAGATTAGCTATTGGGAAGGAATTCTTTACTGGGAGGATGGTGAGGCCCTGGCACAGGTTTGCCAGAAGCTGTGGCTGCCCCATCCCTGGAAGTGTTCAAGGCCAGGCTGGATGGGGCTTTGAGCCACCTGGTCCAGTGGGAGGTGTCCCTGTCCATTGCTGGGGGCTGGAACCAAATGATCTCTAAGGTCCTTTACAAACCAAACTATTTAATGATTCAATGAAATAAATAAGCTCAACTGAACTTCCTATTCTTAAACTACAAAAAGACAGCTTTGTCTTCATGGGGAAGGAAGATCAACTGTTCAGATATGTCAAAGACTTGGCAGCATCCGTTTTTGGTAACTCCAGGCAGAGTTAAAATTACATGAACAAAACTTAAAATAATAATAGCTTTAATATAATCTATAATTTCTATATAATTTATAAAAAATGTTTATATAGCTTAAAGTAATAATAACTTTAGACTTGCTACTGCTTCCTGATTTAGTCCCAGAAGAACTTAAGGAAAGCTCTCATTTTTTCTCTACAGGGACAAAGGTAATTTTCTCTAATTGGCCTTTCTGTACTTCAGGGTTCATTCAAAAGCTCTTTAAGGATTTGATTATTTTTATCAAGAAGTTCAACATAGCTCTTTGACACAACATTTTAGATAGAACAGATGTTTTATGACAGAACAAATGTTATAATTCCTGGCACATTAGTTAATGAAAACCATCACTCAGCCCATCCTCAGGGCACTGTTTCACAATTAAAATAATTGGTCAGTTGGTGGCAGACTTATACTGAGTTTACTGCAATTTTTCAGGAGTCCCTTTATAACTGAGTTTTTTTTCTGGTTAATGCTGGAAAATTCTCTGTATTTTTCAACATAACCAAGAAAAAAAGAAAAAATTTACCTAAAATCATGTCTGATACGATGCTCACAAATAGTAATTAATAAAATTAGACCCAGACAGAGTAGCACTAAAGCAGTGTGTGCTTTAGCATTCTCAAACAAAGCATTCTCTTCTTCCTTCTCTTCTGCATGGCCTGTGATAAGATGGCATAGCAGGGACTAAAAATAGTAACAGCAATAAAGGCACTCGTTAGGTTCATAGATTAGCTAAGGCAAAACAGTAATAAGGATGATGAGATCAGAGATTATTTATATTATGTACAACAGCAACACATGACTTCTCATAAATTAAAACTTCTTTTGCTCCTAAAATTTATCTACCGGACTGCAGCTTTGGAAATAAAAAAATTGCTTAGCAGTTCTTGCCCATCTGCTTTCTGTGACTTTCAGGTTTTGGGGGAAGGTATGCAGCTGATATGAGATGCAGTGCCCATCATGGTCGTATATATACTTACTAATCGACAGTAATATTAGTCACCATATTTTTAAAAACATGACACCTATATTTAAGAACATAAATTATTTTATAAAGATCAGTCAGATTTAAAATTCAAACTTTTAAATATTTCCTAGAGAAGTCAAGGTTCAATGTCAAACCCGATTTTTTAGATCTTTGTCTTCCTCCTGTAGTGCTGTTTCCATTTTAACCAAGGGCAATCCTTCTCTTTTCATTATCCCATAATTCCATTAAATGCTGACTGTGTTTTGTTTTTCAGAGTCCTGTCCTCCAGTATCTGTATTATCTTGCACAAATACCCATTGCTATGTCCCCACTTAGCAACAACAGCCTATTCCTGGAGTACTCAAAAAATCCGCTGCGGGAATTTCTCCATAAGGGACTGCACGTGTCCCTCTCCACAGATGATCCTATGCAGTTTCATTACACAAAGGTAGGAATTGGAAAAAGCACCGGCTTTGAATTTGGCAAAGCACCACATGGGTCCAGAATAACCTGTAAGCTGTTCTGTTTCATTGCTTAGGACTTAATGTCATGTCTTTCAGTCACTTCATTCATTCTCCCTCCTCATTCTCTGTCTACTACTCACTGTTAGGCTTCAGAAGGAAATGTCTGATTTCCTAATTATGTTTCTTTTGTACTCTTGCCTCTCCAGTGTTGGCTGTTGAAGTATAAAATGAAGGATGAGGCTGAAGGGAGGTTTGAGCCTTCATAAACAATCCTCTAGAGTGCCAGGAAAGTCCAGTTTCCTTACTCTAATAAGTCTGGGGAAGTACATTACAAAAACACGATGTGGAATCTCAAGATGACATATGAGCTGCTTGCTCAGTGAGCTGAAACAGATTCCTGCTCTTGGGTGGCCTGGCAGGACAGGAGTGCCTGGTCCCTGGCTGTGATGGCCTTGTTCAGGGCTGGCACCGGTTTGAGCCAGCTGTGCCCAGAGGGGCCTGTCTGTCACTCAGCTCTGTGTCCCAGGACAAGCCCAGCCCTGCTGGCCCGGGACACGGAGCTGCTGCTGGCTGGGGCATGGCTGCAGTCACATGGAGTGTGCAGGCTCCTGGGCTGGGACAGCCCGTGGGGCCACACCACCCCCCTGCCGTGGGAGAAGTTGCCCTGCTACCTGTCCATGTGCAGAGTCACTCAGGCTTTACAACTGGGTGCTCCGGGGTGTTTGTGTACCCTGGGGGCTCCCTTGGAATTGCCCAAATGCCTCCAAGTATCTGGACTGCAGGCTGCAATTTCTTAGACTAAGCTAACTGGATACCCAGTGCCTACAGTAGTCCTTGGGAAATCTGAAATGAACAATTCTTTTCATAGTAGTTGTGATTTTAAAGTTTCAAACTTCTAATTTTCACAGCTGTCTTAAGAGCATGTATAAAATCCTTAATTAGTAATGAGTACGTATCCCCATTTATATTTTATTTATGTATAATTTAATATGAAATGTATTTTGGTGCTGCAGGAAGCTCTCATGGAAGAATATGCTATTGCAGCTCAGGTGTGGAAACTAAGTACGTGTGACTTGTGTGAAATAGCAAGAAATAGCGTTCTGCAGAGTGGATTGTCAGATAAGGTAAGTACGGCTGGAAAACCTCTTCTGTGAATATTAGGGCAAGTAGGAACCCAGGAGTCAATAGTCTGAACACTGAATAGCAGGTGCTTAGTGATGTATTTGTATCCCTGTCCTCTTCTCCAGAAATAGTCACAAACTGCTATGCAGTCTTACATTACAAGTAAAGTATTAGTATTACTTCCCCATTAGTTTTGTTTTGGAATTCTCAAAATATGTAGAGAGACCAGATGCCTGTTTATACTCAGTTCTCCTTCCAGTTACAAACTTTTAATTATTTGGGTGATATCCTTCTGCCAGCAATTTTCTACATCATGTCTTAGCATCAAGTAAAAACAAACTGTCTGTTATAAGCAAGACATGTTTTTGATTAAAAGGGAATACTACAGAAAATATTCTGGTTTAGATAGGCAGTCAGATTAGATTAAATTCCCTTTTGGTTTTAAAATTCTATACAGCCAAGGCTTTCTCTAGGACTTAATTTAGAGCATTCTCTCTTCTATGTCACTTTTGAACATTTCTCTGAAGGAACTGGTATTGGAAGGGGATTCATGAGTATATTCTGTTGTTTCTTCCAATATACCCTGGTGACAACTACTCATTTTCCTCTTGTGTGACATTTAACCAACAAAAGAGACTTAAGCCTCTTTTTGCCCTCTCACATGCAAGATGTGGCAGTGAAGGCTGAACACTAACACAGAGGGTTTTAGCAAGCCAGACTGAGTGCACTTTTGAGTGATTATGTGGATAAACTTTGGCCTTAAAATCTCCTAAACTGGTTAAGACTCCGAGGAAGAGTTCAATGGCCAGCTGGTTGAAACTGCTCTTTTCACTTGTACTGGACTCATTCAGCTAACACTTATTTCTGCAATAAAACAAAGCAGTTGAACTGACTTCTTCCTTTTGACTTCTAATCCCGTTCACAGGAAAAGCAGAAATTCTTAGGGGTGAATTATTGCAAGGAAGGGCCTGAGGGAAATGACATTCGAAAGACAAATGTTGCCCAGATCCGGATGGCCTTCAGGTACGAGACTCTGTGCAATGAACTCAGCTTCCTGGCTGATGCCATGAGAACAGAAGATATTTCTACTCTGTCCAAGTAGTTACAAACTCAGAGAAACCAGAATATGTCCCTCTTAAGAAGAATAAGATGCTAATTAACCTCAGATCATCTGTCTTTGATGCTGCGGAGACATAACTGAACAGTAGAGACAAAGGGAGTATCTTTGGAAGGTAAACAGCATTTGCCCTGACCTGTTACTGCATTATTCTCCTTGCAAAGATGTCAGTTTCTATGAACATTAGGCTTTTTAAGATTGTTGTAAATATTAAATGCAAACTCAGAATCATGTACTATTTGTTTCATACTGTCTTAACTATGCCCTGCAGTGTAGCCTGGGAAACCAGAGAGAATATCTATAGTGCAGCTGTGCTGTGCACCTGAGGATCCCACAGATGCTGACAGCACACACTCACCTGGGTTGGTCCTGCAAGTCTCAGTACCTGCTGTCATGGCTTTTAACCTTTCAAGTTTAACCCTTTATTCAGTAGTAGTTTCTATGGGGTGCAGAATTTTGAGGTTACTATTTCTTTCTGGAAGGTGTTCTGACACAGTTTTTAACTCAACGTTTCAGCAGTTACATTGGAAAACAAGAAAACCAACAGTGGGTAATCTTGTACAATGACTAATTCCTGTTGTTATGTAGGATGTCAGTGAAGAACAGCAGATTAATGCTTTTTAATCTAGCAAGTGGAAAACATGGTGTCAAAATCACTATTATACATTCTAATGAGTCTAATTATATCATGAAAATTTTGCCTTGAAAGTTGAGAACACTTTTTTTATTGCTTTGTAATGGGAATATGTGGATATGCCTGTTCAAATTACTTAGAAATTTATGCAGATAATTCTGTTTGCATGTAAAGAGAAATTTTTTACTTGAAAAAGGGAAATGTTCGTATGAATCAGTGGTAGAAATGCCAGACCTGGTTCTGGTCCTACTTCTGACATATTTTTACACATTTGTTTTAGTCTATATTTTAGTCGACTACAGCTGAATGGGAAGTCAAGCTGTCTATTTATACAGAAACCAGCCCACTTGAAATCTGTCATTTCAAATCATGGTATGTTATGTTAAACTATTTATTTATGAGGAAGTGGTTAGTAAAATACAACTACTGGAGTATTTATCACTTTCAATCTTCTTTCTATTTCATCATCCTTAGGATACAGTACTACTCCTTCAGAAAGGATTAAAGGTAATAACATGATGGCACCTCTGTATTGTAGAAGCTGCACAGTTTCACACCAAGAAATACTCGAGGCTGGGGCAGCAGAGGGTGTGGATGCCTGTGAGTCCAGCAGAGCAGCTGCAGTCCCTGAGGCAGGATCTGAGCCCAGCATTAGAGCCCTGGCTCTCTAGTATCCTGCACAGGGACACTGGGCTTCTTCAAACAGGCATTCAGCATTAATGCATAGAAAGCCAATAACTGATACTGGCCCATCAAGGTTCACCTGGCCTTGAACACCCTGCATGTTGTACTCAGTCAGATGTGTTGTGCCACTTTGATTTCCTAGGCCAGGCCCTTCTCCTGGAGCCTGGGCACCCACAGCCTCCCTTTCAAGAGCTCTTCAGGTCTCACTTGCCCTTGCAAATGCAGCCAAAAGTGGCAGTGGTGATACCAGCAGTACCAAAGCACCCATTAATGGCATCATGTATAGAGGCATTGAAGACTCTCTCCTCAGGCTGTGGCAGTTCCAAGATACCTTTTACAAGGACACCTTTTTAATGTTCTGCTGTCCTGAATGGAGATTGCAAGGAAATGGCACTGAAGTAGGGGAAGGAGGAATTCCTTATCACCTCCTATAGCTGTGCAGCCTTGCAAGAACCCCGCCAAGAGAGAGAAACCTAAATGTTTAGAGAGATGTTACAGAGAGATATCAGGAAGTAGCCTGGAAATAAGGCTGCTCTGAGGGAGTCCAAGGCACAAGAGGGAGAGTTCTGTCCATCCACTCACCATCACAGTTAGCCACTGTCATGCAGAGGGAGCTGCAGTGCTTGTAGAGGCTTTTCATCCAAAACCAGTGCTGCAGACAGGTGGTGGAAATTTGACTTCAGCTCTTCAAGTGCCCCAGCCTAATGTCTGCAATGTGCCAGATCTTGTATTCCTTGTACCCCTAAAAATCATGTGAAACCACATGCTGCCCAGCTGTACCAGCAGCCCCTGTCTGCCTCACTGTAAGGAACTTTAGCAGCTCATAGAATGCAGTCTCAGAATTGGTGTCATTTGCTTAGGATGAAGTCTGAGAAAGTGGTTTAAGCTGTTAAGCTGCATCAAATGCAAATGTCTTGTTTTCATCAGTACAACTTCCTAATAAGCTGTCAGCAACATAACATTATTTGGGAAAAACATCTGCATCCAGGCTAAATAAGCAACATGCTTGGTATGAAGAATTTTAAGTACTTCCATCTGATAAACATTGTTTTACTTGGGTTGTTTCACCTGAAGATTGCTATTAGTACTGCTTTTGTTGTCACTTATGTCTTTTTTAGTTTCCTTAAAATTACACCAAATTTGTGTATGTATTTAGTACCTTTTCAGCTTTCCTTACCTCAGGTTCTAATAGGTCTGTATCTGTTACGGGAAAAAAAAAAAAAGACTGGATTTGCATATTCAGTGAATGAACAGTAATTGGGATTCTGACAACAACCACAGTAACACGTAAGTGGTCATGACCACAAGTTCTGCTTTCTGTGCTTTCTTGTGTGCTGCTTTTAAGGGGAAATTTGGCTTATAGTATTATATTTGAGGGAATAGAAACAGACATCCTTTCAAGCTTCCACCACTATTTCTCCTGGTCATCCTTTAATTGGGCAAATCCTACTGATTCCCAAGTTCAGTTCATAAGCTTTGCCTTGGTTTTTTTTTGGTGTTTTTTTTTTTTTTTAAGTTGCACTTTTGTGCTAATGTGAGGCTGTTCAGAGTAACCATGTGGGCTCAGGCCGTGGCTGGAATGAAAAGACAGATCCAGCACAAGTCACTGCTGTGCACACAGACACCAGTGCAGGACAGGGCGGTGGCTGATCCCCCCAACTGTGCTGAGGTCAAACCTGGTTACAACACAGCGGTTTGATTCAGGGGCTGGAAGAACATCACTGCAGGTGGCAACTGGGTAAGCTCTGCTGCAGGATGTTAGAACATCCTACATTTTCTTCACTTCATTAGGAGAGAGGCTCAAACATTATTCAAGGCTTCCTTAAATCTGTTGGTTCAAAAGCATTTTATACTTTCAACCTGAAATGGCTATTTGATGTTTACAACCTGTCTACCTGAACAATTCTCTTCTGTTCTGTTACTTCAGCCAACTTAAGGCATTGCACTACTACTGGAGAATACATATTTTTTTTCACAGCCCAGAGCCACCTTATTGTCTCATATCATTGTTTTTTATGTGTGGCTAAACATTCCTGTTCTCTTTGCCTAGTTAAAATCCAAGTCTGAAAAGGTGTCTGTAAAAACTGCTTTTTCTTTCTGTGCCTGGGTTACATGATGTTATCTTTTGCCTCTTGTGGAAGCATTAAACATTACACTAATGAATGAATTGTAAAAGAATATGGATTTTGTGTGTGTGTATCTCCCAAAAAAATGTAGCTCCTCCCAATCTCCACATTTAAGGAGAACTAAAACCATGTGGTTTTAAGCTGAATTTAAGCTGACTAAACTTAAATAAAGCATCAAAACTGAAAAAAATTCTAGTGGAGATAGAAAGACAGTGAGCACTATTTAGGAGAAGGGGCTAAAGGCTTTTCTGGCTTCAAACTTTTCAGTGTTAATGCGAACCAACCATTCAGACCTAGCCTAAAGTTCTGGAAGTGAAACTGCATTGCTGCCCTCACCATCTCTTGGTGCCCACCCTCCTTCCCTGCTCATCCAAGCTGGGCACCAGAGCAGGGCATGCAGCAGCTCCTGCTGATCCTGCAGCCTCATGTGGATACTGAGCTGAGAGTCAAGACACCCAGCCTGGGAGGAGGAAAGCAGCCCCGGCTCTCAGGGCAGAGCAGTTCAAGGTGTGGCGTGATTTCATGAGCACGCACAACATTTATCTGACAAAACCCAGCTAAGGAGCCAACAAGTGACAGATTTAAATAAATAGTATCAACACAGATATCCTGCTACAGTCACCATGACTTTTGAGGAAAAGCATAACACAAAACACTTAAGTAAGAAAGGGAGTCAAGATTTTTAGATGAAGATTAAAACATCATCTCTTCCAGTACACAAACTTTATTTCTGTACATGAGCAGTAGAGGTTCCTCTGTAACTGAGAAATGTGCATTTCTCCCCCAGGCCTCTCAAAGCACTAAACACCACTGTTAAACAGCACAGTCTGTATAATAACACCAACACTACTACTTCATTAATCATTCACCATGACTGACAGGGACTGTCTCACATAAAAAGTAGTTTTTGAAGATCTGTTAAAATGGGTCAGAACCACATCAGCATGGAAGCACAGATTGTTGCATCAAACTCCTACTTTCTTATACTTAAATATTTTAGAGGTGCAGGTTTCCAAATTCTTTATGCTCACTTTGTGAAAATACCTAGCATTTTTAAAGCACTCATAACCAAAGAAGAGTGCTTATTTTATGACCTCTTGGATCATATTATTCATTCCAGCAGACACACACTGCGATGTTCTATCCAAGTTCACGAAATGGGTAATTCCTTTTACTATTAGGCCTATAAACCCCATGCCCAGTGTTTACTATTTGAGTTTTGATGGTTAGTGAGGTAAGTAAAGATCTGCTAACATCTGAACATCTTGGCAGCTCAGACACAAAAGCAGAATGTGCTGTCCCATCCCTCACAGATGTAAAATATTAGCTGGCTCAGAGCAAAACATCACCTGGTGATCACACACTGTGGTCACTGGAAAGGCACATAGCCCCATCCAGGATAATTCCAGTGACACATCCTAGCATGAAAAGTTTTCAGTCCTTAAAGAATATTGCTGTATGGTAAATTCTAGGTCTTGGAATCAAGCATCTGAAGAAATGACAGTTAACAAAAGTTCAGTTTTGAAATTACTGATGTTTAAGACACACTCATAAAGCAGAATTCTGTTCACCCACTTAAAACAGGTGAGGATAAAACCTCTGGCAAGTTACCTTCAAGGATGATTTAACAACAGAAGTCCAAAGAAAATACTTAATACTGTCATATTACTTCCATTAGAGAGCGTGTGTGAATAAAAAATTAAAGCATTATGTATATGCAGTGTAAGGATTAAGGCCAGCCAGGTTAACATACAGCTCCTACTTATATCAAACATCCTTAGGGCTTCCTGAGAGGGCTGTTCTTCCAGCATCTAGGTGGATGCAAAGCACAAAGAACCACAGCCGATAGATTCCTTCCAAAAACAATGCATTTGGCACATACAGCTCTACAGGGGTGGGATTGAACAGTTCAGTTCAAACTTGTAACACAGAGATCTCAGTGGTTGCCCTGGTTTCCAGAACTGTAAAGAGTATGGGTTAGAAAATCTTTCTAATTATGTATAGAATTTTCTTTAAAGGAAAGATGAGGAAGGTAAAGATACCATTTCCCAGGAAAAAAAGAACCAAGCCCATCACACTGATATGGCCTAAACTTGAAACCTAGTAAATACAAAGATTTGCTAATTCCTCTGGTACACCTACCTCCTGCTGTGCCTGTCAACTGGTCACATTGTCCATTCTAATTTCATGAGCTGTTAATGAATTCCTCTCCCATTTTTGCCTTGGCTTGGAAAGATCCAAACAGACAAGCCAAGTAACTTGACAGAGGAAAAAGTTACATTAATTACATATTTCAGTTCTTACTTAAAATGAGGAAAAACTACAGAAAAAAGTATTCCAAACCGTAGCATTCTTAAACTTTAAAATACCATCAGAAACATGATGAAATAACTTGGGGAAAAAGTGTATTACACTTTTCTGACAATAAAAATCCTTTTCCTGACCAAACCTGCTCCTCCATATTGTCCTCTAAGAATTAGAGTTGTTTAAATTTTCCCATCACTGCAGAACATTCCAAGTTATTTGTGTACCTATAAGAGGTCAAATCAGAGACTTTTTTTTTTTTTAGCAGAGCTGCATTGAGGTACCTTGTTGATATCACCCTTCAAAGTTTAAGAGAGCTCTGACTCACAGTGCCACACTTTTAAGCACACCACCTGTACAATACAATTGTATTTGGATCAAAACTCAGTTTTCAGACTTCTGTGGTACTAAAGCCAAGAGATTCCTTAAGCTTAAAAGAACTCTGACATTTCTTCCAAAGAAACTTTATTGCACAATTCATACACAAAGTTTAATATAGTGGAATGTTCTTAGCTATTAATACCATCTCTAATGTTTAAGTTACAATTTCACATTAAACCTGTAAGAAATGTTCACTTAACACAAGAAAGTTAATTTGTTCTAATGCCCCCCCACTAACAGCTATTTGCAGTAATTCACATTTTCAAGGTCTAGCTTCTGGAACTCATTGCCATGTCCATGCCAATGGATTCCTTTTCCAAAACTGTTTGCTAAATTTTGCACTTCAGACTAAGTAATACCAACCAGTACCAAATTACTAGTTTTTCAGTGTTAAAGTATCTGTTTCTCCATATAACATACAGTACATATATTTTACAAGGCACACATTACAGTATCTACATCACAGCAGTCTGAATTACAGCAACTTAATTTTAAAAAGCTGTACAGAATACAAAGTTTACTTTTTCACTATTTAAATAATTTTTGCATTAGTTTATATTGTAATTGTCATTATGCTGCAATTAACAACCTGTCTGCATCATTACAAAATTACATTTTAAGAATTCTCAGCAGAAAGTCAACTTATAAAATCTCAGTTCAGAAGTATAATTCTTAAAGTACTTGAAAAATAAAGTTAGCTTGAAGCTTTCATTTAGATGTTCTTTCTGTTCCAGTGATATAAAAAGTTTAAAAAATTCAAAGGTTATTTGAGAGTTCTGAACACAGACTAATGCAAGCTCAAAAAGCAAAAAGAAACCAAACTGGTGCATGATTAGGAATATTTGCATGTTTTAGTGGGAAATACTGGGCCAGTAACAATTACCAGCCCAAATAATAACCACCTTTATGCAAGCAAACACTCCATACATTTACTGAAGAATATCTCATTGCTATCAACAGCTTAAGAAAGGGGAAAAAAAAAAAAAAGAAAGAGTTCTTAGCTATACACACTCCTAAAAGGATTTTTCCATAGCTAAATACACATTTACAAACTAAGCCATAGTGGCTCTCAGGTGACAGACACATGAAGGGTACGTTGCTTCTCTGTCTTAAAACCTAGGATAAATTTGACAATGGTGTCACAAGCCAAGCTCAAACGGGTGCCATATGCTGTGCACATTCTTTAACAAATTGATGTAGTTCAGTTATTTTGTAGCCAGTTAAGAAAAATAACCGAAAAGTGCATATCTACATGTGCATATGCCTTTTAGTTCAGAACCTGTCTGTGACAAAAAGGACTTAAGCCTTATGACATCATGGAATTTTAACAGGTATGGTCAGGAAAAATGCAGTCTCATAGTAAGCAAGATTTATGCTGATATTCCTCAAATGCTACACTTGAATATTTTAACTTGAGGTTACTGAGTGAGAAAAAGTAGTATTTGTTTATATATATATATATTAAAAAAATTAATTCTCTACAGTAGCCGTTCATTTCTGTAACACTATTTATGCGTGAGAGGCTTAAGATGGGTTTCCTGAATACTAACAGTTTTAGACTGTCTCAACACAGCTCTTTGAAGACTTTATTCTGCTAGACACAAAATACTGTTGCACTCCAGCTGTGATATCCCTTTTCCAAGCTGTCACGTGTACATCTCGCTCCAAGCCACATTATTGTTAAAGCAATTTCCCTCTGCTACATAAAAGCATATTGCACTTGTAGATATAAAGCAGAGCACCCTTACTTAGATTATCACTTGTAACTCTTCGTATACCTTTTCACTCTGATCTCATCACTTCAAAAACTCAAGAGAAGCAGATAAAACCACAGCATCAGACTAAACTACACTTTAAGTTCTCATTGAAAGAAAGGCATTCTCTTCGGATACGTCCAATGTTCAGAAATAATTTTAGCTGTTCTTTATCAAAAACTACTGAGAAGCTGATTTACTGCTTTTAGGATTGTGTAGGAAACTGTCTAATGTTTCCAAGCTAATAAGACTATGCTAAATATCGTATTTAAAAAAAATATTCTAATAGATAAGTCTTACTAGAAGAATAAGGGGAAGTGCACAAATACATTTACAGACCTGCCTACACTCTCCAAAACAGATTTAAAATAATTAAAAGTCGTAACAGATCAGATTAAGTATTTGTAAACACTAAGAGCAGCAATAACTTCCTACTGAAGAATAGGCAGTGGGAGATCTTCAAGTTTCAACAGTAAAATTTCAAATTAATAACCACTAGTGCTAACTCATCATCTTGATTCACATTAGTTGTGAATAAGAGTGCTTTTGAGGGTAAGAACTGCAAGGTCAAGCCATCTGCCATGGTTCATCTCTGTAGCAATGATGCTCAAACAGCAGTTTGCAGATGTAGTTGTGCTGTTACAAGTTGCTTCATCGAGTAGTTGAACTGTTAATCAATATCAAATGCTGTTGTTAAAGTAAACTGTGTTAATGTTCAAAGAGCTTGCTGAAATTTCAAACAGCTTAATAATGAAGACTGCCCACAGCGAGACTTGCTCAAGTAGCCTGTGCTTTAGGAGAGCAGCGCAGACTCACAGCCGCCAAGAGGAGAAGGAAAGGTCAGACTGTGGATGAACAACCGCAAGGAGAGGTAAAACAGACACTTGGGACAACAAAAGCTTCAAGTGGTTCTGCCGTTATCAGCCTGGTGGGCAGGGTCAGGGTCTGTGGGGCTGCCCCGCCTCATCCACCATGTTAAGGATGTAAGTAGCAATGTCATCTTCTGTGGGGGCCTCTGACACCACCCAGGAATCTCCTGCCCCAGTCACCTGCCGGCGGCACACGGGACAGTTTCTGTGGCGGTCACTCCTGTTAGGAAGGCACAGAAATGAGTGGTTTTCAGTGGTGGTCTCTTGCTGGCCAGAAAAAGCCAAAAGAGCCCCCAAATGGACAAACAAAACCCAGACAAAAAACAACCCAGTGAGAACTTCAAGAATGATCACATTAACTGCATTAGGCTACCTATCGATTTTGTTCGTTTAAAAACTTCTTTCTTTGTGAGGAAGACTTCTGAATGGAGCTCCATTCTTTAGTGAATATTTGGAAACACGTTCCTCCTAATCGTTTGCTCAGGTCAGGCAGGATGCATCTGGCAGGCATCCAGGCCAGAAAGTTTAAATGGAAATTCACTGTCTAAATTAATTCTTCCTATCTTCAGGAATTCAGCTGAGGTCCTTAGAAACCAATCTTCACAGGCTTCCTAGATAAAGAAAAGAAGCCTTCTCCTGGGTCATGCAGCCCACAGAAGTTTAGAGCTGGTCCCTCGGAGTCCCAACCCCCTCCACCATCTCGGGGGTCACAAACACTTATGTTTGAGCTGGGAGCCTCTGTTATGCCTAAATTAAGAGGAGATCAACCTTAGAAATTACAGACCAAAAAAAAGCAAGCTGTGACTGGAACTAAGTGAGGAGTTCAGCTGATTCATCAGCCAAAGCAGCATATAATCCACTCTCCAGCACAGTCACCAAACTAAGCCCTATCTTGCTGATAGATGTTAGGATGTTTTCTCAGAAGAGAGAAATTACTTGCCGTATTCTGAGATCCAGTGATTTTTTAACTGTGTTTTCTCCTTGTGGAAGCCTGGTGTTTGTTACAAGAGTAACATCCTTGGTAAGTCTTTCAAAAAGCCACAAAACAAATCCTTATGCACTAATTATATGTAAACACATTTGCATTAGCTAGCCAAAAGAACCATTTTTTAACAGAGCAGCTCGGTGTCCCCTAATGCCAGACTGCCAGGACACTTCCCTACTCCCTGAAGGCCTGCATGGTCAGACAAGAGCTGTGTTCCTCCACAAAGGAATTTTTCTCTCCCAATTTTCCAAGAACTGGTGTATCAGAGATGCAGAAGCTGAAAAGGTGTTCAATTTACTGTGAAGCTGAACATCGTATATAACACGTTATATACGTAAATTTGAAAGTATTGCCATTGAGAAGAAATATCTCTCTAGAAGAGTCTGATATATTTAAATCAGTAAATTGTATGCTATTTATTTGAAGTGAAAGCATAACATGTGGAAAAAAAT
This sequence comes from Phainopepla nitens, assembly GCA_013400175.1. NCBI lineage: Eukaryota > Metazoa > Chordata > Aves > Passeriformes > Bombycillidae > Phainopepla > Phainopepla nitens. Next base: position 230,462 of record VXBQ01002017.1, on the reverse strand, counting down.
CCCTCTCATAGTTATTTCCCAAGTAAGTGACACAGTCCCACTTGCTTTCACATTTGCACAATCTTAACAAGTCTTAAATGACATTTTGTGAAGCATAACATGCCAGCATCTGCATATACCATCTTCTCAAGTTTCTGAGTAAGACTATAACAATTCAATTTTAGAAGAATAAAAAGATGCAAGAAAATAGAAAAAGATGCTGTATAGCACTTTCACATCTCTTTTTACAAAATCTCCTGCTTTCCTTCTGCTTCAGTCTGATTTTACTCAAGCTTGTTATGTATCATATGTACATTAGCTTGGAAATATCTTCAGACATTAAATTATATGGCAACCATAGGATCTGACAAACCAAACTGAAACATACATACTATAAAATAATTAATATCCTTTCATCTATATTACCATTTATCAATGCATTTCTGGCAGAAACTGTGAGCACATGGCAGGATTAAATCAGCACGCCCATCCATGCAGATGCAACATTCCTCTTCATCTGTCAGCTGTTTAACCCTGCAGAAGAGAAGACACTGTTTTCTTCCAGATGTTTGATATTTGTGCCCCAGTAACTACATCAGTTATTACATTTTTCATAATAATTAGGGGTGGCCAGAAAGAAACACCTATGTTTTCATCTGTGAATGGACTACTTATGTCATCCCAGCCTATGTCAGCAGTGAACTAAACTAAGCCAGAACGTGCATTTATTTTTTACATCAGGTTTTTGTGTTAGTATTTGTGTCAGGTGCTTTTGGTGTTGCCAAGGGTTCTGTAAATCCTTTTTCATGTCAACAAGGAAGTGTGAGCAGTTGTAACTGCTTCGTATCGCGTGACTGGGCAGAAGAACAGAAACACTGTTTACATTAAAGGCAGGAGAAGAACCTGCCTTCCTGTCACAGACTAAACTAGTTCATAATGAACTTTGCCAAATTTCTGTGTGCTGGTTTATATCCTATCCTTACAAAAACATGCATGTCAAGAGGATCACTACTAGAATGCATGTTCATTCTTTTCACATGGGATTAAAACACCAGAAGCTGAACTGCTCATTAGATTGAAAATTCTGATTTTAGCTTGCAGTATGCTCCATATGATTGCTCCTCAAATTAGGACCCTCAAGATGACTGTTACCGCAGCTTTTCCAGTTAAACTCCCAGGTATTTCTGTTGGTGGGGAAGTTTAAAAATTATCTCACTACCCAAGACAGACACTGATGACACTTTATATCTTTTTCCCAAATAATAGATATTTGTATCTAATGCTCTTCTTAACAGGAGTATCTCAAATGATTTGCACCATCAAGACTTCTCAAGTGTGAAAAGGTGCAGAGAATGCTCAGCCTTCACTGGCCTAACCAGACAAGTGAAGTTTACAATTTTATAGTCGCAGTTCTCTTCCAAAACAACCAAGGTAGTATTCTAAAATGCTTGGGCTTTCCAAAAACCCTGACTTGGGAATCTCTGTTCTGACCTGAGGGCCACAGATACTGTCTTAGAAAAAAAAAGGCGTTTCAGGAGTCAGTCCACCTTAATGACAACTGACCAGACCATTTTTGCTTAGGCATCTAAGGAAGCTTGTCAAATACAGATTCATTTTTGAACTGTACAGAATAGCCAGCTACTGAACAGTAGTCAACATGCCTTTGTTGTATCTTTCAGTAGGTCCTTGGGGATTCTTGTTCAATTTGCTTTTGGAAAAATAACTTTAAAATAACAGGGTTTTTTTTTTTACAGATGGTAATTTGCGTACAATGAGGACAGTTTCCAAGAAGCCTGCTCACTGTGTGCTTTAGACCTGTTCACTCTCATTTTCCTCTCCCATGCAATTCTGAGTACTAACCTTTAATAGCACTTGAATTTCTGAGATTTGCTGGTGTCAATACAAGCAATTATACAAGGCCTACTTATGAAGTTTCTGCAAAGTCAGCTTTAGTCACAGGGCTAAGGTTCCTGAAGAAACAGTAAAATAAGGGAGTGACAGACTAAGGAAATGCTTGTCTCTTCATTATCAGAAACCATAAACCACTTAGGCATATTTTGAATGCTCTGAATAGGAAGTGGATGTTGTAGAAATTGGGTATTATTCTACTGGGAAAAGTTAAAAAGAATGAAACAGATAACACTTGCTATTTTTAGATAGTGAAGGCTAACTTTGCAGAGGTGAAAAATGTCTAGAGGTGAGAAAAATTCAGGTAAATGGGTGGTTATCACAAAAAAAAATAAACAGAAGATTTAATTGGTGTAGAATACTTGAAAGTGCTTCAGCCTGTGTTTTCCTTAGTCACTTGAAAAACTTGGCTAAGACACAAGCTCAGCAAACTGCAACATATTAGCAAAGTATACTCTGTTTTTATTTGTGAGTGATACTGGCTCACATAATGAAGTTTACAAACAAGAAGGATGCTCATCTCCCCCATCTCCAAGTCCGAAAAACTGAAAAAGAAACTCACATAGGAAACCTTTTATGTTCCTCATGGATTTTAGCAATATATAAAGTTGTTTTGCATAAATATTTGGCGTCTATGTTGTTTGGTTTGTCTGTATGAAGCAAAAGACCATTTCCAGAAAAACGTATGTTCTGGTATAACCTTGAGAAAGCAATTTTCCTGTTCTTGCTCAAACATGTTCACAATTTACAGGAAATTAAATGAAATGAAAATAATACCTTCTGCAATCCTTAGGCTTAGAAATCCTTTCTGACTTAGAAAAACCAGTGGGCTCTGTGGAGTGACAACACAGGTGACCTCTTTTTCATTCCAACAGCTGAAGTGTGACACTCAGGCTGTTTCATTAAAATACCTGGCTGCCAGCTCTTCACTGGTGAACACAGAGAACTCTACCATTTACTACCTCTTCTTGTAAAACCTAGCCCTACCTCACTTTAAACTGAGTTATAACCCTGAACTTATTCAGGAAATGTAAGGAATTATACTGGTAGCAGCAACACTTCCACACAGGGAAAGGGTGACAGGCTTCTTATGGTTACATTCAGTTTGAACTGAAGTAATTGCAGGTGTTGACCTCAGTCTTTTGTTTTTCCTCTGGTTAACAAAGCACAAGGTCAACACGAGTGAGACAGTTCACATTTTTCCAGTCTTACAAGTTGAATTATTACCATAATTGATGGGTTTCTAGTGGCAACAGATGGGAACCTCCACATGCCAAAATGTAAGAGGAAGAGAAAGTGTAAGTGGAACAATAACAAAATCCGTCTGCACAAACACTGTCAAACCTCCTGGATTTGCAGCTGCAGCTGATTCCGTTTCCTCCCGCTTCCTTATTCAGGAGATTCAACATATCCCATGCTTATATTAGAACTGATCTCTAAAAGGGTTGTTCTGATGCTAAGGTATGGTAACATCACACTTCAGGATTTCACCCAAGTGCACTGCAGCTGCCTTGGTGCAAGGGAAGTTGTCTGTTCATGTTTGTGACGGTACAAAGCCTGCAGCTGCCAAGAGCCAGCAGTTCTCACCAGCAAGTATTTGTAGTTCAGGTTTGAAGCACAACTCCCAAAATGCTTATGCTGTAACTGGGTCAGAAGCTAAAGTGTATCAAAATACCTTCCCATCCACAAGCTGGCCTGACAGGAAGACACAGACATCCAACTCTCAGCAGCTTCTTCAGAAGTATCACTCTGTGCAAGAACTCCTGCTGCTTGACTGGTGATGTCTTTATAAAGTTGAGTGAACTGATATAAGTTCAAGATTCTGGAAGCTTCCACGATGCCACTTGTTTTATTTATCTTAAGATATAAGAATGGTTCACAATTACTTCTCAGATTTTAACTTGGCACTGCTCATTATGTTTGTAAAGCACTGCAGTTCTCATGTAAGGCAGCAGTCCCCTTCCTAGATGTCCTTCACCACATTAACAAGCTGCAGTGTGCCTCAGCAAGAGTCAAGACTGCCCACAGCTGCTGCAGCGTGAGGAATACCACGGGCAGCACCACAATTTTAGGGCAAGGCAATTGCCATCACTACTGAGATGGATTCAGGTGTGAGTAAGGACCTAACACCCAAAAAACTGGGCAGAACTAGGAACCAAGCACAGGATATTCAGACATTTGATATCTGAACTTAAAACTGCCTACAGTGATGGCTGCCTTAATGAAAACTAGGAGTAAACAGAAAACTACTAACTGTTGGTTTCATATAGAGTTTGAGGGTTGGCTTGTTTAACCATGTTAGGATTGCTCAGAGGATTCAGGATCATTAAAGGACTTTACTTGATAGGATAGAGGGGAAAATCTCCTCATTAGACAGAGCAAATTTCCTAAGTTGTTGTCATAAAATAGAACATTTAGCCTTTAGGTTGGTTTTCTAAGGGATCAGACATGTACAGGTACAGTAGTTCAACTAATAATGCCTGGAAGACCAGATTAATTTCTACTACTAATTTCAAAATCCACAGTTTGCATTTTGTTGTACCATTGGATTACCTGACCTCACAAATCGCTTGCATTTGTAACTAAAGGGCAGTGAGTGCTCCACTGGAAGGCATCTCTCCTTTAAACTTAGTTATAAAAATGGTTTTGTTGCCTTGCTTTTTGCAGAAACTTATAATTTAGACTTAATTTATCTCCAACAGCATCTTTCAATACATTATCTGTATCAAAACACATGTAGCAAGTGCTGGATTTTACAAGTAAAACTGACAGTCCTCAAATCTTTGCATACAATCTGCCCATCAAATTAAAATGTTCACACTTACTTTGGTACATATTATCCTAACGATCACCTTCCAGAAAGCAGAAGAATCAGACCCAGGCTGCACTTCAAATAACAGATGTTTGTCTTGTCCAGAAGCCAATTTTGCAGTACTGAAACAAAGCAACATCAGTTTAATGCTGGTGCTGGACCTGCAAAGATCAGCAGCCTCAGCCAAGTGGGATTATTTATGGTTCACCTGTCTGCTCTCTATCCTTAAAAAGAGATTTTAGCAATACTGCCCAGGGGCACCGAAGTATAGAGTAATATACTTAGCATGCCACTGAATACACAATCCATTTCCCTTTAAATTGCACAGCAAACTTCAGAAAATATTGTGCAAGCCTTGTGATCTAGCATCAGCAAGCAGGTGTACTTTACAGACATTCAAATTCATACATACTCTCACTGTTTATTATACCAATCACACAATCTTGTCTCTGATCTGAAAAGGTTATTTCCCCAACAGGTATGCAAGAAAAAGCCTGTGAGTAGCAGTATGTGTTGATGAGGTTTATTTTTGTTAGTATATATTAATAATGAGGTAGTCAGGTGACTAAGATTCGTTTCTTTAATGGAACACAGACACAATGGTCTATTCCATAAGAATCACAATACACTCAGGCTTAAGTAAACACTGGGAAGAAAGAAACCACTTGAATAACACCATTTTGGAGTGAATTATATTGATATATGCCTGGAGTCTCAGGCAAAACATCGGGTTATGTTCTTCAAAATCTATTTATGTGTCAACCCAGAATACAGCTATGTGTTCAAGGCCATTCACAAAAGTATGACCCTCTCAAAGATAATTTCTAAACTGAACACAAGTTCACATTTCAGTTAAACAGCAAACATTACAAAGCCCTTATGCCGTGTGTGTGTGTGTGTGTTTCCACTTCATTTTATCACTCTCATACCATAAATACAGGCTAAAAATGACAACTCTTCTTTTTTGCTCATTTCCTTTTACTGTCATTGTACTGGTCAAACAAAAGGCAGGCCATGAAAAATCTGACAAAAAAGCAGCCTTTTGTTTGGGGCTATCTAGGTCACTGGTTTGGGACAGTGAGATACAGCTCATCTTTAATGAGGAGCAGCCTTGCATGTCTGCAGAGGTGGCAGGGATGGTCACAAACAGTTCTGTCTCAGGTGCCACCCTCCTCATGTAGCTCTGCTGTCCCTTACCAGGCTCCTACTGCTCCTTCCTACCCAAAGTGACAAGCAGAGAGGAAGCAGCATTGCATCTTCAGGTGCACGGGAGAACAATAAGGGACACAGGTCACACTAACAAAAAGATGATGCTAAATCACCTCTTGTGAACTTTTAAGAGAGAGCAAGACTTGCTGGAAGAAGAGTACTGGAGAGAAGTTAATTTAAGGAGGAGAAAAGGCTTTGGTTTTGAAGTGTGATTACAACCATTATAAAAATATTAAAAAAATGAAGGAAACATTTCAAAACCATTGGGCCAGTTCTGGCTTAGCCAGCACACAGTAATATATTGCACACAAGGTCTCTGTAAAACACACACAAAAAAAAAAACCAAAACCAAAACCAAACCAAAACAAAAAAAACAACCAAAAAAAAACCCACCAAAAAAAAAAAAAGAGAGAAAGAAACAAAGTAAGGCTTACATATCATTGAGTTCAGCTACTCTTCCCAGAAACTCTTCATAGGTTAGGAAACCACTTTCTTGAACCAAAGAAGCATGCTTTGCTACTTTTTCTGGCAACTTGTTAATTACAGTTTGTGTGTGGTTTGAAATCTGTTGACCCATGGTGAAGTTCTTCACCTCAGTTCTGCAGAGAGAAGTTCTCATTCACTTGTAGAGTCTCTGCTAAAAATATTGGAGAGAGTTACATTTGTGTGTTTGTGAGTGGCTACTCCCTTACCTTCTTTTAGCCTACAGTAATTATTCCAGAAGTAACACAACCTGAACAGTCAGATCAGAAACAATGCAGAACACTTTGAAGAGTCTGGAATGCGGCATTATAATCTTACTAAAAATCTACTATTTTGCTTACAGCAATGCTTATATTAGAGATAACTTTCCACATAGATTCAGCTCCAACACACTCATATATAAATACATCCAATGGAATGGAAAAAAAATCTTAAAGATGACAATGGTAATTTATGACAATCTTTGTTTATTCTAAACACGTGTGCGTGTGACTATCAGAATGTCTGCAAACAAGCACATCAATATCTGTTTATACATAGACATCACATTAGGAATCAGCTTTCTTACGTCAAACTTGCACTGGCAGATCAAAAGAACTCCCACAGCATTCTGAAACTGGTAAGCCAAGGAATCCATGTCAGTAAAAACCAATTCAGAGTCCTCCCTATCAGCACAGAACACTCAGCTTTAGGAGGTATTACAGAACTGACTTGCTCAAGTGTCTTCAACTTCATCTTTCCTTCACACCCAAATCTTATTCCCCAAACGTCTGCCCAAGGATTAATACCATGCCCTCTGAGTATTCATCTACTTATTCTCCTTGATCCCTCTGCATTTGACTTTCCCCAAAATGCCTCTTTGCAGAGTTCACTGTCAAGAAATGAGGTTGTGTCACGCCCTTTTACGACTTCTGCAGACAGAGGTGTGCGAGGGCAAGTGAACTGCACAACATCCACCGGAACCCAAACACGGAGCAATCCGACAGTAGCTGCGTTACGAACTCCTGATGAGAGACATCACAGAGAAAGCAGCACTTTGCCCTGCAGGTAGCTGTGGCAGCACCTGGGTTTAAGCCCACCCAGAACAAAATGTACAGCTACTGAGATCTCGCCACAGTGTGAGAAATACACAGCACACCAAGCGAGCTCCTGTCAGAGCATACTGAAGTACTACGCAATTTCATCACAGTAAGCTTCCAATTTACGGTTGGAATTGCGACCAGTTTCTGTTCCCACACAGAATGCTCCCCTTCCAGCCACTTTTCTCCTTCCCGATAAGGCTCCAGCCGCCTCCTGCCCCGCTCTCTGGGGAGTGTTAGGTGAGCACACGCCCAGCCACACATGCCAGCAGCACAATCGGTCACCTTGCAGACACCTCCTCCCGGATCTGCCGGGCTTGTGCCGCCCCGAGCTTCCGAGAGAGCACCGTGCCTCCTGCCTGCCCAGCTCAGCACCGAAATCCCAGCCCTGATACGTCTGAGGGAAAGCACCTGCGACGTGTCTCAGAACTGGATACCGGGAAAAGTTTCACCGCGAGGGTGGTGTGGCACTGGAACAGCTCCCCAGAGAAGCGGTCACAGCACCAAGGCTGAGAGAGCTCAAGAAGCATTTGGACAACGCTCTCAGGCACGTGGGGTGACTCCTGGGGTGTCCTGTGCAGGGCCAGGAGCTGCACTTTGATCCCTTTGAGTCCCTTCCAACAAGGCATATCCTATCGCTCTGTGAAACGTTCCCCGTTGTTCACCGTTCAAGACCCGACACACCCCGCGTCACCCGCAGACCCCCGCGGCGCCCCGAGCGGGGGGACGGGCCCGGG
>VXBQ01002017.1:108312-222140 GCA_013400175.1 Phainopepla nitens | reverse complement strand
GGTGACGCCAGCGCGCGGCTCTCCCCGTTGCCGGGACACGGCGGACGCGGGGCCGGGAGCGGGGCCCGAGGCGGCCCTGGCATGCCGCGCACAGCGCTCCTCGTCCCTCCTCCATCCCGTCCCGGCTCTGAGGCCACTGCACCCAGGGCGGCCGGCGGTGGCGGTCTCGCTGAGCGGAGCCAGAACATCCATAGCGTCACGGAGTCAGTTGGATCGGAAAAGATCTCTTAGATCATCGAGTCCAACCTATGACCGAAAACCGCCGTGTTAACCAGACCAAGGCACTGAGTGCCACGTTCCTGTCGTTCCTTAAACACCTCCAGGGACGGTGGCTCCACCGCCTCCTTGGGCAGCTCATTTCGATGTCTGATCAACCTTTCTGTGAAGAAATTCCTGCTGTTGTCGAGCGGAACCTCCCCTGGCACAGCCTATGTCCTCTCATCCTGTAGCTGCTTTCCTGGGAGAAGAAGCCGACCCGCTCCTGGTTATAGCCTCCTTTCAGGCAGTTGTGGAGAGTGATGAGGTCATCCCTGAGCCTCCTTTTCCCCAGGCTAAACACCGTAGCTCCCTCATCATAGCTGTGCTCCCGACCTTTCCCCAGCTCCATTGTCCTCCTCTGGACTCGCTCTGGCCCCTCAGTGTACTTCCTGAGGGCCCCAGGGCTGAACACAGCCCTCGAGGTGCGGCCTCACCAGTGCCCAGTGCAGGGGGACAATCCCTTGCCTGCTCCTGCTGTCCACACTATTATCCGTTCTCACACACAGCAGAAGGACTGTGTAGACTTGGTTTATTTAAGAAACACTCTGTAATTGCTGCACTGGCGAAAACGGGATCACTTTTCACCTTGCTGCACCCTCAGCAGATGCACACTGCCTGGGGTTCACAGTGCCTTCACTCTTAACTGTGAGCTCTAATAAAGAGTGATTGAAGTGATGCTTAATGGAGTCAGAGTGCCTGGCTCAGTGGGATCATCCCAGGCCACAGCTGCTGGTGCAAATCCCGGTCTGCAGGGAGGATGTGGGCGGTGGATGTGAGTGGCAAAGGTCAATGCTCACTGACCTTTTCACAAAAAACCCCCAACACCCGTAAAGGACAACAAGCCATTGAGAAACACACATCCTAGAACATCCTCTGGGTCATCCACACCCTGATACTGCAAATTTTAATTCTACCTTTTTTTTTTTTTTTTCTTGGTTTATAGAGGAGAAAAGGAGTAGTACTTCCCCTTCCTGCCTGCTGCTGTTCACACATGGACACACGTACTTCCCACGATAAAGGCATCCCTATATTCCAGACAGGGATTGGGCTGGACTGGAAATCTTGCTGTATTTCCTGCAGGCCAAGCACCCCTTTTGCCTAAGGTCAGCAAACATCTGTAGCCTCAGTGTGGGAATCTGCATGGTGTTACCATCAAGTGACAAGTACAGACTGTGCTCTCCTGCTCCGTGGGATGAGTTATTTGTCCAAGGTGCTTGAGCAGCTCTGGCACATCAAGGAGCTTCAGAACTGTCGAGAAGGTCTCGTTAAAACAACAAAAAAAAAAGCACAACACTTGAGAAAAATCAGAAACATAATGAAGAATTTCTCTTAAGTTTATGCTGCCTCTAGTTAAGGGTATGGTGTTTGATACTCTTGCTCTAGATACTTAAATAAATGTTTCCTGTTTGTACTGTAGTAGTGCATCCCTTGCAATTCCATTAAACAATGAGCAGGGATGTTTTGTACTTTCCAATTCCAATGTGACTGAGTAGAGCTCACTACACAGAGAAAATATCAAATACAGACAATATCAAATACAGTACTTGTTGATTAGTGCTTAGAGCTGCCTTTTTTCCATACAGAGCTTCTTTAACCCTTGTGGTGTTGGCATAAATTGTGTAATAAAATGGAGGGGCACATCAAACCATGAGCATTGGGCAGGTATCAGTGGGAAGGTCGGGATGAAAGCTGAGTTTTTAAGGTACATGATAAAATAAGACACTTGGAGGTTAAGGCAATATGTTATTAAAACAGGATAGATGCTTTTAGCAAGCAAATACTTCAGGGGGAAAAAGGCACCCTTATTTAGCTCTAAAACAGAAGCAACATTATAATTATCTCTTGGCTGTAGTGAAAAGAATAGAGAAAAAGATAATTTCTAATCTCTAAAAAATGGAAAAGAGAGGCAGAAGGGAGATTAAAAAATTTTCCCAAACTACCTGGAATCCACTAAGTTTGCCTATGTCCTTGGGCCCATTAGCTACTCTAGCACCTTCATGGCTGGTGGCTGTGGCTTTTCCTGATGCCCTTGTGCTGTCTTCTCCTCACAGAGCAATTCCATTCAGGACACAAGGTGTTACTGTGATGTTTTGCAAGGAGAGGAGTTACTGAACTGGCTGGGAAAGCTGTGTCTAGTGCTGTCCTCTGTTGCACATTTTTGTGCTAAAATTCTGCTGATGGACATCTGAAATGAGCAATTTTTAGAGCCATACTGAATCATTTGGAGCCATAAAATATTTTTGAACCATCAAAAAAAAATCAAAAACAACAACAACAAAAAAACCCCAAAACAAACAAAAATAAAACCAAACCAGAAAACAACCCAGGGAATCTCTAAGTATGATGTTAGAAATACACTAGAAATAACTACTAATGGAATGTATAGACACTGGGCATTTTAAAATTTATGTGAATGAAAAATATCAAAGTTAATAACCCAGTATCTTATACTGTTGAAAACACAATATAGGTAAGCAGTTCTATTGCTAGTTTAAAAATTATTATTATCTAAGGCTATGTTTTTCAAGCTGCCTGATGAAGAAAAAAAACTTCCTTTGGTATAACAACCTCCTTCACACATATAGATAAGTTATCTAAATTCTTTATTCAGGAAAATATTTGATAAACTGCTAGTGTTGTTATTTTATAACAACTAATTACTTTTGTAACATTAAGGTTATATGAATTGTTTTTACCATGAGGCAGTTTTCATGAGAATAAATTGTCCAGACAAACATATCCACCATAGTTTATTTTTTAGGGAGTACTGTAGACATCCCATACCACTTGAGACCTTTATTATGAAAGCCACACTTAAATACACACAAAAGACCTCCAGTAGAAGTCTTGTTCAAGGGTTTGTTTTTCTCCCTCTGTCAAATATCTGATGTGGAAGAATGACAATGGTTTCAATAAATAAAACAGTAAATTATGATTCAATGAAGGTATCTAAGTAAGTTATTCATTACTGTCAATACATATATATATATATATAAACATCAGCATTTTTGTACCCTTCTTTGGGCATTTGAATGACAGTGGGTTAATCCTTTGAGGTTTTACTCCCTTGTAAACAGAACTGTTTCTTCTGTTTGTAAACAGATATTTTTAAAAGCAGCATGCAACTACTGAATGGAAATAAGCTAATCTACATGAGAAAGAACTACAGTGCCAGCATTTTATTTTAGGCATTAGGCTAGCAGACATCCTCCAGCCAGATATAAAAACCTTTTCCTTCTATATTGATCTGAATTCCATGCAAATATTTAATGTAGTGCATGTTGTTAATAGCATATTCCTAATTGCTTCTTTGTTAAAGATGAAAAATGAGCTGTAATATGGATTTGTAGAATTTATTTCAAGTAAATAAGATACCATGTTCTTCTGCAAGAATATTTGTTGTCAAAGATGTAATTATTAAAAAACAAGGTTTCATATGTTAAAGACAGAGGAAAATATGAGTATTTACAATCACTTATGTTTAAAAGCACTGGTAAGTTCTGTGTGCTTCCTTTTATACTTCCATCAAGAACTATACATTCTTTCCTTTAAACTTCTGCTTCTAGACATTTTACTGTGGCCTCAGGCTTAGTTTTACACTCTTCTACTTTATTTCCATTATTCTGTGTTTCCTTCTCAGGTGTTTGGTCATTTGATTTTGTCTCTTTGAGAGCAGTAGTTACAACTGTTTCTTTTTGCTGATTCTTGTTTAAAAATGGCAGAGTTTTCTTGTACCTTTAAAAAGAAAAAAAAAGATAGTAAAGCAGAAATACTGACATAGTTTGGTAGTATCACTCAAACAGCTAGAATTAAATTACTCAACCATACTCAAGCAGATGTCTCTCAGAGGATAGTGGCATGCTAGATCATTATGCTGTTTCTAGCAGTGTGCTTTCTAAAGAAATATTTTGGATTTTTTTTTTTTTTAAATAGACAATGTATATTCAGGATTTGTGGTATACAATGATAAAGCTCTCTGGGCTAGGGTGTGAGAACTGCATACTTTTTAGTAGCCTTTAATGATGGACTGTAATGAAGGTCTTTAGGTTTGACAAATGAGTTCAACAGCTATTTTTTTCTGAGCAAAATCATAGTGCAACAATAAAAACTTTCACCTTGAGTGTGACATAGAAAAAAAAGAAGAAGAAAATTGCATAAACAGGTTTATGTATGAATTGATACACATTTTGGTGTTGCTGTTTTGACACGCTTGGAAATGTTTCACATTAGGCATGGTTGATGAATTAAAAATAGGCAAATTTTTTTGTGTGTGTTCGTTTTCTAAAGCAACAGCACCAACAAACGTATCTGCATAAAAACAGGGTTTAAGATATTTTTAAATTTGTGCAACACTATTATGTCAACAGCATTACTTCTCTGCTCTTTTGTACATATTTTAAATATTCAAGTGATTGCACTCTAGGATTTAATTCAGCCTGAAAGAAAAAAAAAAAGGCAACTTACTTTTTGATATAACAAACTGCTAGAACAACGGAAATAATGAAGAAGATGATTGCCAGTACAAGAAGTGCAGTGGGGATACCTGGAGATAAAAGTGATATAAGCACAGAGTTTTTATTTTTGTACTTAGAGATGATGTTCTGAAGGCTTAAGAGCAAAAATATGGATTCTTCGAAAACCAGCCTAGTATAAGAGTACATACACCTGAACTGAAGAATAGAATATTAGGAAGATCAAAAGGTGAGTTACTCCTGCTCATTTCTTTTAGGATAGACTAAAACTGGTATTTAGGCCATCCCTGACAGATATTTGTCTAATCTGCTCATTGGAGGGTTTTTACAGCCTGCTTAGAGAGCACATTCTTGTGATTAACTATCCTTACAGTTAGCATGCTTCTCCTCATATTTAGTCTGTTTCTTCACTGCTGTGTATCAGGATTGCTTACTCACACCTCATATCTTGAGGACAATTCTCTAAAACTTTCTTGGCTTCTTTTGGTTTTAAGAGCCTGGTGAGTTTTCAATTACACTGGGAGCGTTTGCCAAGATTTTTTTAAAAGTTAATTTACCCCAAATCACATTAACCAGAATGAACCATTTCATATTAAAATTTATCATAAAGTATAAAATCAGATCTTAGTTCTTCTTAAAAGCTATTTTAAAATCCTCTGCCCTAGAAGCTTTGTTCTGCAAAACCATAACATTCCTATTCTGCCTCCAGGTTCAGCTCTATCAAAATGGACACTGGAGCAGCAAACAAAAATAGCAGTGAACAGTTTGACTACTGACTTCTACATAATCAACTCTTCTCATTAAATAACTACCACATAAGGCCTTTACCTCCAAAAACAACAGCATCATTCTTAAAGGCCAGGTGGGGAGTGTGCTTGGGAGAGTCAGTGGGCACATGCTCCTCTGGCGTTGGTGTGGTGGGCCCCTCTGTTGGTGAGATTGTTTCAGTCACGCATACGACACGAAATCTCTTCTTCAGGAACTGTTCTGACTCAGTCACAGTCTCACTGGGTACTGCTGTGGTGGTCTCAGTCAAAGCAGAGGCTGAAAATGCAGTTAAGTCCCTTGATTCAGTTGATGAAGGAAATGTGGTTGCAATTGGATCTGGTTGACATGAATTGATCTGGACATCTGCAGCAGGGAAAAGAAATACATAAAAGTTGTGTTGGATGCTAGTTTTGTACTTACTGCACACACATTTATTTAAATTGTTCCTCAGTCTTTCCCTTCTGGAAATTTCACAAAAAGATTTACCCAAATCAGGCATTCCTATTTCAAATATGTAGTTACAACCTAGATTATACAGCTTTTATCATTACTCCCACAGTTATACACTCCTTTGAGCAAGTGAGTTACTCATTTCATGATTCCATACCAATGACTATATCCCTCATGAAAACCACTTAGAGTAATACTGCATGTAAAACCCAACACAGAGCAGGAAGCTTAACTTCAAAAATATTTCTATTATATGTGTTCGAAATATATGCATGTACTGTTGATACATGGAAAATTAATTTGATGTCCTGTAAAAAAAACTAGCCCAGAAAAGTTTCAAATAAATCAGGTACCAGTGTGAGATACTGAAGAGATTTGATTCTAAGTGGGGAGGAGAGGATAGGAAGTAAAAAACTTCAGGTTTCAAGAAAAATAAGTAATTTCCAGAAACTAAGTGATTTAATGGAAATGGATGTCATCTCTATAAAAATGTAGGTGCAAGTGAAGCTTTATATGGAATTGGAAAAGCTGAGTTCTGAATCAAGCTCCTGTGAAGATGTGAAAATTCTACTTTGCTAGTGAAATTCTGTATTCTGTAAAGCTATAAAGATTTCACTAAAGTAACCACAAGGTTACAACATAAATACCAGGGAAACGATGTATGTACTGCTTTCCAAGTGAATCCCCACGGGAAGTCTGATGACGCAGTCACCTTTACAGAATAGAATGCCAAAGGGCAGGGGCTTGATGCTTTTTCCACTATGGTTTTTCAAGAGTTTTGAGTTTTGGCAAGTTTCTTGGCACAAGAAAATTGACAAAATGAGCTTCTGACAAATATTTTGGAAGGAAATGGAAAGAAGTGCCTAGAACGGGCAACAGTTTGGAAATTAAGATAAAGGACTGCAGAATCATCCCAACGTGAAATATACATCAAATGGTTTTTTAACCATTGAGGAAGCTTAACTTTTTTTCACATACTCTAACAGTATATATGTATTTATTTTCTTTTAATTAAAGCAAAACAAAGCAAATAATTTGGAGTTACTTGCTGCCTCTTTAGCATTACCCAATCTGCCCAACACTTTTGAGGCTGAATAACACACATTTCATGTAGTAAAACACCATGTTGCATAGGCCTTCTCTCTACAGCTTTATCCTCAGTCTCTTTGGAACCTCCAGTGTTCACCAGGCAGGGTCTCAGGTCTTTACATCTTTGCATGGGCATATCCTGCACCTCCATCTTTCTCCTGCTTTCCAACCCTTGGCCACACAATTCATTCCTGAAAACTTTCAGGATTTTTTACATATTCTCTTGTTCTTGTTATCTAAAACTCATTGGCAAAGTCTAGGAACTGATTATAAATAATGAAATGAGAATTTATCTGATCTAATTATTGGGATATTTGTTATGTAATAACCATAGATATGGGACACAAGTAGGAACACAACATCTCTAGTTAATTATTTTTAATTACTACCACAGAAGCCATTAAGAAACAATACTGATCTACTGTGCTGAGATCTAACTTATATCAAGGCCCAAGTTCTACCGCTGGATGTTCCATCTGTAAATAGCCAGTGAGGGGAAGGGCAGGTCTTTTCACACCTAGGATGATGCAAATTAAAAAGAGCTGTTGGATTTTGCTGATTATAGATTAGGAATCTAATTTGTTTTATGGTCTCTTGGCAATTCTGGCTTCTAATTTAATTTTAATTTAAAATTCCAGTTTTCCCGAAGTGCCCCACTCTAGGCCTTCTTGCAAGAACAAACACAGCACACACAGACACCGTAGTTAAAGATTCAGTCACTCTCTTTTAAAATATTATGCCCAAATAATCAAAACATACTAAGAGCATTGTGTCACCATTATAGAATGGTAAAGGCAATTCTTCCTCAGGAGCTTTCATGGCAGCACCAAATTATTAATTGAGATTAACTGAATTCACCTTTTGCATTTCTTGGAAGCCTCTGAGCTAAGAACAGCTTGACAGTGTTGAAGACCAGGGGAGAGGGTCAACAAATTATAAGAAATGACTCCCTTTTATGATTTTTTCATGCAGATTTAAGAACACTAACATAAGCCAAACCACAAGAAAATGTAGTTGTCATGCTTACATACCTGAGGAATTGAAGCAGTAGAGATGAAATTTTTTATCCTTGCCAGCATTCCATTGTGCCAGTCCAGTTTTTCCCTGACCACACTTGTGGTTGGATGTTATCCGAGGAATAACAGCAACTCCCTCTTTCACCCATCCATAGCTACAATAAAAAACATCAGTGCTTTTAGTATGAGATTTACCACCAACCTGTGTGTGAATGTGATCACTAAAGGTAGTGGGCCACTAAGTGATGGCACATACTTGCATGTTTCAAAGCCATGTTTCAGAGCCTCTTCAACTTGTTTTTTACTTGCCAGCTGTAGATTGAATTGATTACATCCATTACTTGCTTCTGAGTAATTTGCTTTCTGATCAAAATAAATTCCTATACCCTTGATCCTGCAAGGTGAATTAATGGAACCTGTAATTAAGCCATGAAATAGTCAAGGTTAGTATTTGAATATTAACATTTATTCCTCATGAAGAATTTAAGATCAACTGAATTGAACATTTTTTAAAGTTTCTAGCATGAGGATAGCTGAAAACTAATTTCTACCATAAAAGACATATTTTAAAAATAGAATGTATTTTTAAACAAAATAGTCTGGGATTTCAAGAGGTTTGACTGTCATTAGACTAAATGCATACACAGCCTCTTTTCTTTCCTTTCTTTTTTTAAAATAAATTAAAGCTAGTTGTTGCACCAAGGCATTGATTCTGTTATTCCACTCTTCTTATCAAGATGGTAAGGTATATAACAGTAAAGGAGTTACATATAATTTTTCATGGAATTAATATATCAATAAGAAAATAAAAATATTTTATAGTTTGTGATATTCCTTATTCCTCCTAAACTCTTTTTTCTTTTTTTTTCCCCCTAGCTTGGTATGATGTTCCATCCCCTAGCCACTGTCAAGCGTTCCATTTACTGTGTTTGGCAGGGCACAGAAAAAGAGGAGATAGGCCAAGTGAATTAAACACTTTTCCAGGCAGTTCATCCAGCTTTTTAAATAGCCACAGCTGGCACATTCTTTGTGACACCTGCACCAGCACGTGCATAGCTGAGGTTACACCTGCTCTTCTTTCTCATATTTGTTAAGGACATGGGACAAAATTCTGGATTTGGCACAAATAAGGAGAAAGGGTATAACTATTTTGCCTCCATATTTTACTGGGAGCATTTACTGGAAAAAAAAGATTCTTTTGGAGTTACATACAATAATTGCCCTGTCAAATGAAACATTTCAGCAATTCATTGCAGTCACGTCAGGTAATCACCAACCACAGGTGTTACTTGCTTGGTCAATGTATTTGTCAGACTGTATGCTCTAGGCGTGTACACTAATGAACATTTCATAAAATCTGTGCTTCAGAATACAAGCAGTCCATAAACTCTCAGGGCAGGATGAAGTGATGCCTCCAAATCCACTCCATGACTTCTTAACCAGACAAATTAAACTGAATTTTATGAATGAAAAGATAGAGCTGGCAGCCAAGCCACTCTTGTGATGAGAAGGGGATAAAAGGGGACTAAGCTTGTGTGGTGTGCTAAGTAACCAGAGAGGCTTTTAGCTCCTGCATCCACTGGATGTGGTGGGGCTGGAAATGGCTTTTGGAAAATGATGCATCTCTGCTGTCCTTACATTTAGTTTAAATATTTGGAAGAGCGATCTTTGAATCAGGTGGCTTTATCTCAGCTGAGAGGGAAAGCCACTGAACCTGTGAGCAGTCCTCACAGACAAACTCTGGCTGCATCCAGCCCTGAACATAAGTCAAGTCCAAACACATTGCAGAGGGATGCAGAGAAGCTCTATTGCTCAATGAAGGTATGCTGTTATCAAGGACTTCAAGTCTACCTTATTTCGTCCATTATTTCACTATCTTCAGATCTGAGCCAATACAACTTTTAAAACACTTAATGTTAAAAAATGAAGCTTCTCAATGACCAACTTTACAAATTTCAAATAAAGCAGCTGACTGAAAGGAATTAAATCAAATCTTAGAAAATTACCTGGGTACTTGTGAACTGCTACACTCATTAGTCATTCAATTATAGGACACGTGTATTGCATGATAGATACACAATATAATATAGAAATTCAGTGCCAGAAATTTAAGTTGCAAATTATAAGTGACTCCAGGATATGAACCAAAGTTGTGTCTTAAAATTTGGTAGGCCTTTTAAAACAAAAGAGTGATGTAAATGATAAATTTTGTAAAAGTTATGAATTTCACACTGTGAGGAAGGAATCCAAAAAGAGAACAGTAGCCTGTTCAAGTCTCGTCATCGCTTCTTAAATCACCTCTGAACTCTGTTCTAAAGATGACTGAGTTTGTACAGGAGGCAGACTAATCCTTTAGAAGTACATTATGCTTTTTGGTCCACGAGCTGCATGTAGCTGTACTTTAGGCTCTACTTTACTTACGTAACCTAGTACTGGCATATTCTGCTCAGTATTTTGGTCTTGGGTTAAAAATTTGGTTTACTGAAATAAATGGGAAGACCTAGACAGAAGAATCTCACAGCAAGACGAAGTTGCCATAGAACAGGAAGAAAATTGTTCAGTTTTTGTAAGCTGTGGGTGTTGGCCTTGTTGTGTATTAGCTCCCTTTTTGCTATTTTCCTGTTGTTTTTCTCTTTGTCTTGTGTCTAACCTTCCCTCTGATTTATCAGAGTTCCCTTTGGCTGCTGGTGTCAGGGAGCAGCAAGCACGAGGCTGTTCCACAAGGAAAGGGGCCAGGGGCAGAGGGTGACAGGCAGGGCTGTGCCCTCACCAGCCAGGGCACAATCCCACAGCACTCGAACAGCACCACTGAGGGGGCAGTGGCAGGTTTCACTGCCAGTCCCAGAGAGCAAGACAACGGGTCAGATATCCAGAAAGTCCATTTGGGAGCAGCAGGAGGTGGTTCTACACATGCCTGAAATCTGTCCTGGAGATGAGGTTATCTACAGCCTAAATCCAGAGCATATATGTAAAGTCCAGTCAGCAAATCACTGCAGGAGGGCACAGGACATGCCACAAAGCAGCTCCAAGACACAGCTGGAGATCAGCCCTGAGCTTAACTGGAGCTCTTGGAGCCATGAGGGTGCATGAGAAGGTGTCTCAAGGAAGCGTACTTCCTCAAGCTCTCCTCTTCCCCAGTGGAAATCGTAGAGTGTTCGTTTTGCTGGAGGACATGACTGTTGTTAGGTACTCCAATCCTGTGGAGTTTCAATAGGACTTGAGCATCTAATTCACTCAGTCCAGAAGTCTTTCAGTTGGTGAGAAAATCAATTGTCTGCAACAGCTGTATATATTCTTTAACCTAAATAGAACAAGCATTAATTCCTTGAAAAACAGTCAAGCATCTGGAGGCTTCTGGTTTGCACTGAGCATCTGCAGATATCCCAGCAGCTACTGCAGTTAGGATGGATTCTGTCAAGCTGATAATGGAATTTGAAAGAGAACTGGTCTCATATTTTGCTCCCTGAGGACTGTACAAAACTCGTTGCTCTGGTTTTTAAAATAATACAAAATAAAATCACATTTCAATAGATCTGAGCTTAATCCTAAATGCGATACCAGATCTTTAAAATAAGCAGTTCTGTGCCATTTAGATAAAAAGGCAACAAAATTTTCAGGAATTTAATTAGACCACCAATGAAAGTTTCCCTATATGCCACATTTTGTTGCATGGTATTCTCAAAGCCCTGTGGTTTCCTCTGCCAGAAACACTTTTACACTCACTCCTTCCCCACATTTTTGTTTGTAAATCCAGCTACTTTTTTCAAGACTTTAAAAAGTGGAACTTTACATACCTGTTACAAAGTAATTTTGAGCCAGGAATGTCATAACCCAGATGAAAGACACTGCTGAGGTAGCTCCGAGATAATTTGCCATTGTCACCAACTTGGAAAACTCAGAAAAGTAGGAAATTCAAGGTAGTTTGTCTCCTGTGCTAAGGAAAGTTAAGGTATTGGATGCTGTCAGATGATGAGATGACTTCTGGAAAGCAACTTCAGCTGTCACTGCACTGCTTCATAGAAAGAATGTCAGAGCCAATGCGTCGAGTGTCCCGCTCCAGGGCGAGGTCACGGACCGGAAACCCCTAATCACCCTTTCCATTGGCTTTCATGTAGGGATTGCTGGAAAATTTCACTACTGCTGATTCACAAAGCACAGCTGAGGAAGGGAGATAAGGCTTTTAGATTGCTAAGTCAGTAAACACTTTGAAAGAAGTTTTTCTTTTCCTATTTTTTCCTGTTTCACTGATGAACAGATCATTATTCATGCTGTCTATTCATCTGATAAATAAAACCCATCTTCTATTGTATCACAATATGCCACACAAGATTTTTCTTTTTTTATTGGAACTGGAAGGGCATCCACTCCCCACTGTCCTATTTGTCTTAATGAAGTAGTTTTACTTTTTTTTTCCTTAGAGTTCCAATGCAAAAGTAGTTTCCATTACACAGAGAGCATAATTCTGAAGAGATTTGGAGATTCACTACTGTAAATGGGATTCCTTGTGAGACCACAGGTACAGAGGTAGCAGCCAGTGCCATCACTGCTGCCTTTTGTGACATTCCAAAAAACAATGATTCCCATGGATTGATTCAAAACACAGATGATCCTCACACCTATAACTTAGAAAACCTTCAGGAAGTCTTTGCTAAGATATATTTTTTTTTTCAGAGGTTCCAATAAACACAGAGCAGAAATGGAGTTCAAGGATTGGGCTAGTTCCTTTAGTGTCAGTCATGTCTGCTGTATCTACGTTATTCCTGACAGATGTTTGTCTAACTGTTCTGAAAGATTTCCAGGAACAGATTCCTAACATTTCCTCTAATGTTCTTGTTCGGTGCCTCACTGTTCTTTACAGTTCAAAGGTATTCCCTACTCTAACTTGACTTAGCCATTCCCTGGTATAAACCTATCACTTCTTTTTCTGCTGGCAATGGACATAGAAGATAGTTTACCCCAATATGTTTTGCAACAATTTTAAGTTTTTTACCAGTTACGCCTCTGCTCCCAGTTTTCTTTCAGCTAAGAAACCCCTGCTGCCTCACTCTCTGGCTCCAAGTGATGCCTTGCCAATGCCAAGACTAATTAATCAATTGCTTTACCTGCTTTACAGTTCAGAATGATGTTAGTCTTTTTAATTTTGCAACAGTATAATTTTCTTACATCATGCTCAACTTGTGATTCAGCGAACTTTTAGATGTCCAGTGTCTCCAGGCTGTTTTCAGAGTCCTATAAACATAAATGTAACAGTGTAATGCTACCTCTTAAAAATTTAGAAAGCCCCAGTTAATATATGAGATAGCATTAATTTTTAAAGGGGCACAGGCACACCTCCTGCAGCAGCATGTAACAGGGTTATTTGATGGTGCTCTGAAACACAAATAGGCACCTACAGAGCCTGAGGAGAATGCTGGGAGTCAGTGAAATCACATCTCCATTAGCAATGATGGAATGAAAATTAGGTTGTGTTTGGGCTGTGGTGTGGAACTGAATTTGGTAAAACTCAGTGAGATCTTTAGACACAGTTCTAGCTCGAATTTCTGTTCCCTCCCTTATTGTGCTGTACTTGCCTGCCTCTACAAAGCCATGGCAATGTCAGATACTGTAATAACACTTAGTTCTGACTTGAAGAAGGCTGCAAGAGGATTCACTCACATTCACAAGGTAGAAGCAGAAACTAACTATTAGTTATTCTGTGTGTGGCTGTAAAATACTGAGAACATTAAACGAAAACTTACCATTGAAAATACTTACCTTGAACTGCTAAGTATTTCCTACCATGAAAACTAATAAATAGCCGGGTTTCTGCCATTTTAAAATTGCATGCTAATTGTCCTGCCAGGTCTTAACATTTTGTGCCTACTACCCTCACTGTGGCAAAGTTCCTTAAGTCAAACTCTTGATGTTTATTAGGATTTGTGTGTAAAAATGAGATAAACACCTTTGCAATACCAAACAAAAATATGAGCTCCTTCACAAGGTCTTACAGATAAAGAGAGGGAGAAAAGACTTTTACAATGACGAAGTAAGACTGAAATAACTTTGGGTTTTGTCTGTTTCTTCCTTTTTGTAGTTCAGCTGTTCCAAAACTGTGTGGAAGATCACTTATCTGGACTGTAACAGTACAAAAGGTCTTTAACCTTTTGGTGTCTCCTCTTCATAATCAGTGTGATTAAAAAAAAAGCAGAAATATACTGAATGATTAATTAGTCTTTGACCTAAATACTTATTGTAAGCTATATGAAAAATTCCCAGCCTTTTATGTCAGCATGTCTTAAAATGCTGATGAGGATTGCTAAACAGAAAACTTTTGATAAGGTAGAAGACATGTAACTGTTCTCTACAATAATTTCAAAAGGAACCATGAAACATGAACAACAGTAGAGGAAACAAAAGAAAAATTATGTAGAAAATACAAATATCAGGTTCTTTCCATGGAAACAGTAATTCCTTTCCAGGTTGTTGATGTCCCAGAGTTTGTCCCCTGGCAGAGACCATCAGACATTCAGAAGTTGAGCATTGACTCCTCCCCGCTGCTCAGGCAAGTCTGCTCCCCACAAGACCCAGGCTTCCCAGACCTCCCAAGTCCACAAGGACACGAAGCAAATAAAGACTCCTGACCTTTTGCCCAGAATCCTTGGGTTACAGATTTCCCTTGTGGCTTCCCACATTCGGCCTCCTCCATGACACATGGCCTCCCGCTGAAGCAGGAGTTCAACTCTTTCCAGGATATTTCAGCTTTCTCTCTCAGCTGGTTTCTAGGGCATGGCAGGGATGATCCTGCTTCCAAACACTTTCTCCATTGACACAGGAGTTTTCTCTCCTCTTCTGTACCATCTTCCTGAAGAACTGGAAGACTAAGAGCAAGATCCTTGGAACGTGTAACAGTGTAGACAAGGCAGGACTTATTTCATGAAGACATGGCATCAATATGCAGAGAGAGCACGCCAAATCTTGAAGGTAAAAACACTGAGGACTTTGAAACCATAATTTTATTTCAAAACTCAAGTATGTGATACTATACAGTACAATACCAGCACTCTTGTGCAAAATCTTACAATATTACAAATTTAAATATGATACACAAAAATAGTGCCCTTTTGAAATTCCTTTTGATAGAAACATTTGTGCTGTGCAGGAGAAACCATAAATGTGTCTTGTTAAAGCAGAAAAATAAATATTGCACCTCAAGAAAACTATTTCAGTGTTAATAGCATAAATAATATGTCTGTTTCTCGTTATCTGATGTGATCTTTGAACACAGAAGAGGTTGTTTGGCTTTTTTTTTCCAGATAAAGCAAACTAACATCCAACAGATAAAATTATATTTAGAATAGTTTTTGAGCTTAATCTAGTTTCGTATTAAACAAAAGGTGTTTTAATTAAATAACTGAAAAATATAAGCATAGCTATTTAGTGTGCTGTTAGTCATTGTGGTTTGTTATTTTTAGTGGGCAGTTTGCTCAAAGTAGTTATAAAAAGAACAATTTTTTTGTTTGTTTTTAGTAAACTTTATCTTCATTTTTGCACCCCCATTAAAATCTCTTGCCTCTTTCAGTTTATTTGTGGCTAAATTATACTTGCCTCAGACATGCAAGTAGTTCAGTTCAAATCAGTACAACTGCTTATGGGAATTGTCCCTCTGCACTAATTCCACAAAAAGCCAGTGTACTGTATTTTAAGAGAGGATGGAGACCTCATTCACCCACTGGCTAAAAAGATCTCTTCACATGCTTAACACTAAGCAATTAGAGAGTCCTGTTGATAGCAGTAGGTTTCTATGTGTACTTAAAATAAGTTGTTGGACTTTCAACGGTGCGGATGTAAATAAATAAAAGTTAATTTGATTACAGGCACTGTTAATTATTTTTCTTCAGTGTGGCCCAACTTTCCACAATCACATAAATATGTGCCATAATTTTTGGCATAGAGAAATCGGAATATTTAGGACTATTTACCTTCAATCTTTATTGTCTTACAAGTTATCAATGTTATTTGTAAAGGATATTAAGTTAAAGAATCTGATTTTAATAAAGAAGTATTCAAGAAACAACTGAAAAGTGTCTTTAAATACTGAAAGTACACGAAAGGTCACAGTAGTTCTTCACAGTCAGAAATTCTAACTGACCCAAACAGATTGCAAGTAATTTGCAAGAAACCTTCTCCTGTCTTATTCTTTACCAATTGCAATTTTAGACCAAATCACACTTCCCCATTACCCTTTCTGAACTTCCTTAAGCACACTATTCCTCAATATATACTTTAAAAATTAAAAAAAAAACCAAACCCTCCTAATTGCTTATAGAATCCCTTCCCCATCTCCCCCCTCCCCCCCCAAAAAAAAAAAATGGCAGTGGTCTGCTTTTTTTAAAATTTTTTTTTCATTCTCCATATAAATGTCTCCTAAGAAACATGTGGCCAACAAAAATTCACCAGCGGGATACTTGTTGTTAGTGGCAGGTATGTGAATTAAATTTCTGACTGAATTAGAAACCTGTTTTCTTTGACACTTATCTCAAGGTTCAATGTTTCCACCAAAAGAAGACAGGACAACATTGACTACATCAGAACTGAAATTACAGTACTTCAAAACATTCTTATTCTCGTGTTGGAAAACAGACCCATTTCTCACCCAGAAAATGCCAGGAGAATACAGGACAGGAGTGCAATTGGGTGTCACACTGGATTTGCTGTTGCAGCTGTAGCTATGGAAAGACAAACATGGTTCAGCTTCACCCAGAAGTGATGCTCAGCAGGTACAAATGGCACACCTCCAGGGACACACACTTTTGGTCTTAGCCTTAAGTGCTGGGTTTTGTACAGCTAATGGTTTCACCATTTTCAAATTGCTTGTCCAAAAATTTCAGGCTTTCACATTCTTGTGCAAGAACTCACAACTCCCAAACAGGCAGAACTGGCAAAAAATCCGGGCTAAAGATTATTCTACCCTCATGTGGTAGTTCAGCTTTGGAAGTGTAACAGATCAGTTTTGGTCTTGGTGTCAGATTCTAAAAATGAGCTACTGAAAACATGCAGTGAGCTCTCCTAAGACCTCACTGCTTCCATGGCTTGATTCATGTAGGCACTGGTTGGGTTCTGGTTGCTCTCAAACTCTGTTCCTGCTGCAGATCTCAAAGATCTTTGCCTGTTTCCAGTGTTAGCAGGAGGGCAGAGTCCACTTGGTGTGGTCACCTCTATACAGAGGTTTGAAGAGCTTTTGTTTTCTTTTTCAATAAAGAGCTGAAGATTCCTTCCCACGTCAAGGAGTGCTGTGTTTTGGGCTTGGGTAGCACATGGACCCTTCCAGGCAACCACCACTTTTGGCTGTAACCAGTATTGACTCTGAGTGGCATACATAAACTTTTGGGAATTTTTATATATCAGAAGTTCCCAGACTTATTGGATGATAACAGTTTGCCACCTAGACCCCATTTTAGGTTCTGTTGTGTATCCCATTTAAGAAAAAGTGGTGGTCCCATTTTAAAGTATATCATAAAACACATTTATGCATGGACTTATCATTCCATTTTAAATAATCATATAGATAATTCCTCTTATAAAATTACTTTAGCAGCAAGGCATTTGGTCTTAGAATATAATTATATTCTTCCATGGAAGTGTTCCTATTTCTACCCAATAGTCATGAATAAGGAAATTAATTAGCTTCTTAAAACCCAAAGGACTTAAATGCAATTAGTACTTCAAGAATCAACAATAAATTCAGGAAATTCAAAGTAAAGCACTAACTGCAAATGCAGGTTTTCTGATGGTCTTCACAATGTCAATGTCCCGTGCAAATCATTCTTTTAAATGTCTTGCAGGTTGCTGATTACTCCCACAACCTTACCATGATTCAATACGACTTTATTTGTATGAGTCCTTTACAATAAGAGGACAGACAGAAATATTTATCAGATTGGCATCTTGGCAAGGAATGCTCACCATGTATCCCAAACCTGGTGGTGTGGAGTAACTCGCTTGCCTAAGGGATCACATGGAACAACCCCAGGGATGACTAAGCACTACCTTTAACAACGGTGCTCTAATACACAAACTTGCTGAGGGATCATAAAGGCATGGTGGCTCCTCTGTTATTCCGTGCGTTGCTCCTGTCGGAGTCCTGAGTTCCACCAGGAATACTGATGGGCTGCAGAACAGCTGGCCTTCCCTTCAGGTGTCTCTGACTTTTCATCACAGGAGTTGTAGGAATGGTAGATTCCCAACATCACAGCAAAAATGACTATTGCAGCCACTACAAGCCATACCACATTCCAGTGTTTGCACAGTTTGGGGTACAGGATATATAAATAATTAACGACAACTTCAAGTCTGCTGTAAAATGAAAAGAAAACTATTTAATATATTTATCAAATGCAAATGAATTATCTTAAGCTTTTCAATTTGAAAGGTGTCATAGGTGGTGCACCATCTTTTTTCCCAATACAAACACTTTGTCAAAGAAGAATCAAACTGTAAAGTTCTTTTATGAAGAGCTGTACACTCAGATATTCCAATTCCAACTATTCCATATGAGCAATATTTGTGAGACAGCAGGAAACTAAACTTGACTCCTCTTTCTCCCACCTGTCAGCTGGCAAATCTCAGAGCTTGATATTCAAAATTCTGCACTGTTCATACCTTGATCAACTAAATTACAAACTGGAATATGTGGTAAACATTTCTTTCCAAGAGTGTTGTGACTAATGAGACAGTTGCTCTCTGAAGGTGGCTGAAATCTCAAATCAACAGATGTTTATAGCTATAATGGCTATGGAATGGAAATGAATTCTTCTGGATTAGGTAAGGATCCCTGCCTTGACATGGGATTGGACACATTACTTGCTTTGCTTCAATTCCTCTGTAATGCACAGAGAGCACTGGGTACCGATGGATGCAGTGTCACTCTAGTGACAGAAATGACACATGGCATTAATTCAGGTTCCTGAGTTACAACCTCTATGAGGCAGGACATATCCACAGAGAGACACATTTTGGCATCTAAGGAACTTCTATGGAGCATTCTTTTACCTCAAATCAGAACCAAACCCCATCAAGATGAACCATCTTAATGTCAACATACAGCTTTAACCGAAATATCAAAATCAAATTTTTGCATTTTGCAACTACATTGTCTTGGAATTTTACTTTCTGTGAAAACACTGTTATTTCAGTATGCTTCCCCAGGAGGAAAATATGCCAAAATGATAGTATAAAATGCTTGCTTGGGTATCACAAGTAGAAAAAAGCGGCCCCTCTTGTGTGAACTAATTACACCACTGTCTCACCTGCTTTTCAGATTTTTTATCTCATCTTCATTTTCACTTTCTTCATGTTCATCATGACTTTCTTTGATTGTCTCTTCATCTTCCTCCTTCAGTTCCTGAAGTTCTTTGGCTTTCTTCAAGGCTTCCTGATATCTTTATCAGACAAAACATTTATTTCTTAATCTAAGATGCTGTATAAGCATTATCTTTTTAATGAAAAATTAGCTTTATGTTTTGTTACATGTAATAAAACACAAGTAGCAGTGTTGCAGCACTTAAACAAGAGTAAAAATCAGCTGAAGACCAAGAGTAAGGCACACAGACAGCCACTCTTCCTGAACAGAGGATTATATTAGAGCTGATACCAAATGTATCATCTTGAACAAAATAAAGATGTTGCTCTCCATAGAGAACAATTTCTGGCTATTGTAAAGGAGTCAGTAAACATTTCTCTATAACTTTCCATCATTTTGAATATCCTCTAGATACTTCTTTTTTTCCTGGAGAATAAATGCAATTCAATGCTAAGGTCAGATGGCATGCTGGATTCTACAGGAGAGGATCAAAATTAGTCTCACTCTTCACATAATACAAAAGTCTTTGCTTGACATTCAGAAATAGATCCCAAAGTTTTTAACTGCCCCAAAACATGCTGTGTAAAGCACTTTGTGACACCAACAACCTAACTACTGTATTTAAAATTAAATTTTAAAAACATAAGTCCCCATCTGGTAGCACATATTTACGGATTCAATACACAAAAAATATTCCCACCCCTTGTTATAGGCTTCCTCTTCTATCTTGGCTTTAGTTTCAGGACTGATCTCTTCCAACCCACTCTGTGTCAACACAGAAGTTGAGGTTTCACAGTCAGGCTCTCCATTTGACTTCCCACTGGCAAGACGAAAGAAGCAAACAAATAGCAAATAACATCATGGAAATGTGATGTATTTGGAGTATGCTGCAATTTTGTGACTCATGATTTGTCTTTTTTAATGTACATTGGAGAAATGAAATGTCTTTCAAAAGAAAAAAATTAAACACCAAGAAAAATATTAGTTTCAGGATGCTGTGACTTAAGAACAGTAATAATTATGTTTCTAAGGTAAGAAAAATATCATTTTTATTCTTCTTTTAAAAAGAAAAAAAGAGCCTTTGTTTCCTGGTTCATCCATGACATTTATTTGCTATTCATGAAAACATTTCCCTCAACTTTCTAAAAAATCACCTTAGAAATTGTAACCTGCTACATAAGAGGAACATAACACAAGTAATGTCAAATACTAATTCAACAACACCTTGTTTTTATTTGCCTTTTAAGTATTCTCCTGTGCTGATTTTATATGCTGAACTGATGCACAGGTTAAAAACAATACACATACTTCACTTTTCTCATTAGAACTTTTCTCAAGTAAATGTTTTGAGCATTTAGCCCAAAGATAAGCTGGTTTTATATTGCTGTCTTCGTGCAGTGCTCTTCTGTCATTTATTTGTTCTGGGACAGAGTTTAAGTGATTGAGACATAGCAGATCTATCAAAGTCAAGGTTTAATAAGTTCAACAATGGATCCCATGTCAACTTCTGGAATCTCACCCTTTTTGCAGGCCTTATTTTCCTAGCACTAAATTAGTTCAACCTGATTGACACCATCTGTGGGCAATGGATTTTCTCTCAAGTCATATTAACAGAAGTCATTCTTTTCACTTGGACTTTAAGCCAAACATGAGTATAAACTTGAAGTGCTTAAACATACAAAGCTGTGCTGGTCTAGGTAATTCTACACTACTAGACCAGCTGGCCCATGCACACACACTTATGCTCAAACTTGAATTTCAAGTTCTGCCTCTGTTACTTGGTCACACGATTTGTTTTCTTATGTGTGAAATATTGATAAGGTTTTCTTCATTGTTGTATTTTCTCACAGAATTTCTGCACTTTCAAAAGATGGTCTAGATCTTGCAGAGTTCTTTTGAATAGTAGCAGCCAGTGCTGTAGTTACCCATTTTTGTTTTCTCAGTTGTTGCATACTTACATCTTAGTAAAGCACAACGTAAAACAAAGACATAAGATAAATTTTGTCCTGCCTCAGCACTAATCTAAAACACATGAAATTCAATATTCTGTAGTGATGTACACATTGAAAGCTTTTAAGTTGCATGTTTAAAGCAGTCTAACAAGTAGTAGTAATATCACAGTATTTCAAAATATGATTCTTTAAATTACCATTTAGTATTAGCATTTAATAGGTACTAAGATGACCTAGACAAAACTTACTTTTCTAGAAGTGCTGGCAGAGCAGGAGTAGATGTTAAGTTGCTCCTTCCATTACTGGGTGATTCAGACTGTAAGTAAAACACAGCAAAAAATGTTACATTCATTAATTATTTAACATTCATGACTAAATAATTAAATACCAATTAAAATTAATTAATTTCAAATGAGCATTCAATAAAATGACAAAGGCAGTATGCTGCTTAGGTTTCCTTCCCACACTCACAAGCATGGTGTCTTTAATGTGGTGCTGCCATGTTATTCCCATTAACCAGAGTAAACAATGGACTTGCACACTAAGAATATTCTCTGATATTTCCTTCTACCCTGTTTCTTTTTCCCTGGAAAATGTTCTCCTTCATATATTGATCATTGAACAGTAAAATTATTCTATTGCTCCTCTTCTGTCATCCTAAGAACATGACTTTATTAGCTGAGTTTTCAATGGGAAATTTTAAACAAAAATAATTCAAAAGAAACCATGGCAAACAAACACACCTGGTTCCTGAAAGAATTGACTCTGAGTACATAATACAGAAATTGCACAAAACAGATGCTTTTCTTACAAGTAAAATAGATAAATAGATTCAGCTTCTCAGCAAAACACTCATTTAAATAACCCTATATTTTTAACAGAAAACTCCATAACTTTAATGTTAAGTCCCATTTTAGCTTATCTCTGAACAGTATGTCTTGCAGTTTTTCTCCAAAGCATTTGTATGGATTTATTATGTTCAAATCGGAGTTTCATTTAATTTGTAAAACTAATTTCATTTAAGTTTTACAAACAAAGTTCAATATAGAGGCTAATGGCTCCACTGATCCCAGATCATTACAGAATATCCAAATTGCTACCAGGTACATTTCTGTACATTAATTACATTTATTTCTGGTCAGTGGGCTTTTGGCAGTGAAGAACAACAGTCAGCTGGTTTCTGATTGAAATTTCTCTCCTACAGTGGACAACTATTTTCAGTATTTCTTTCCTGTATGTCACTTCAGATTAAAAGGCAAATTGCCTCACTAATGTCCAATGGCTGTGAATCAGCAGCCTGCCCTATTTAGCTGTTCCCAAAGGAATCATTCATAGAAGTAGATTGGGATATCCCCTTACACCATAGGAATTAACTCTGTCCATCCCCTTCCCTAGGATACAGTCAAAATAAGTTAAACCAATGAAAAAGCTTCCATTTTACACTAAGTAAGGCTTGGCCCTATGAATAAGTGGTTTAGGCAAAAACTGGAAACTTTAAAATGTGGGTTTCACTTACCAGGGATGGCATTGAAGGTATAGGTGAAGCTGTTGGTGACTGACCAGGAATGTTCAAGGAGTTAAATTTAGGAACAACTGCTACACTGACTCTCCTCCGAGGCATATTCTGGGAGAAACAACAATTATTTTTTCTACCATACAAAAAGACAGAATGAAGAACAATTCTGTGTGTTAATTTGTGTGGCAAAGACGTAGGTCAGTGTCTGCTTTGGGAAAAGGAGAGTTGGGAGCAAAAGTAAAATAAAAGGTCATGGTTTTCCCCAGAAATTCATCTTGTACTGCCTGGTATGGCAAGTGCTTAATGTGAAATGAGGGGTGGCACAGAGATGCTGCTCTTTTCCCTCCATACTGAAAGCCCAGCAGTGTAAATCACACAATAGAAATGTTCTGAGTTTATATTGTCAGCTGCTATCATAGGCCTTTATCTTTGATTAAAGCAGATGCATAATGATACTGGGGAAAGTGCCAGCATCACAATGACTGGAAATAATGAAGTCACACATGAAACTCTTATCTTGCTATGTACCTATTATGATATACTGTACCCATTATGATATATTAACTACAAGTAAACCTCGTAATTATAATTTACTGAAACAAAAAAATCCATTCCTTCCACAAAAGAGCAGTGCCTTCTCCCCGACCCCTGAATTATTAGATAGCATCATGCAACACTGCTTATATTTCCCAAAGACCATAAAAATTCTCTTTTATGACAAATGCATGCTAATTGTAACAATATATTCTAGCTCAAGTACAGATCATGTAAATTTTTGCTGTTATTTGGTAAGTAGCCAAATGCCTCATCCTATAAAATCTATGCTTCCAACTGAGTAAAAACATCAAAACACTTTATAGCCTCTGACAGCTTTGTTTTAGTGCATATCCAAACACTTCTAAGATTTTGCTCAAGACAACTTTACAGGAAAGGAGTCAAACACAGGTTTAATGAATACTTAGGAGTCACTCCATGATTCTGATTCTAGACAAAACCAACCATAGCTATTCATTAATGACAGTTTTATTTAATGTGCTCCTGAAAAACTACTCTGGGAAGTTTGCAGCCATGGTAGGCAGTACCTTCTAGTGTTTGGGTTCTTTTCCTCCTCCTCCTCCTCTCTATTATTTGGACTTGTCCCTGTTATATTTAGTCTTTTTTTGAGATCTCTGCTTCAACCTATGGGGTTCTCATTTTAAAATCCTGTCTTGCCCTCAGCATGCTCTGCGCTGTAATTCTTCATATCCAACACTCAGAGGCAGCAGGAATAAACTAAACCTAAAGAACTACAACCCAATTAAATAAAAACATGAAAATAAACAGTAGATGGAGTATAATGCATCTGATCACCAAGTTTCATAATGGTCATACTGAGACTCATGCCTCCCAAACCACCGGTTGTTTTAGCTAGTTTTGTGAAAGTCTTGATCCCCAGCACTTGGAAGTTTTGCAGAAATAAAACACTGGAGTTTCACATCAGGCACTACCATTATTGCACAAATTCACACTAAACCATGTATCTAAAATTGCAAAGCACACGCACTAAATTGCATGAACAATATCGAGAATTTCCCAGCACTGTTTTGAGCACAGCCTAAATAACTGAGTGTACATAGACAAAGAAATTTCACTACATAAAATGTTCATCTTCTTTATATCATAGAAATACCTTTCCAACAGTGAGAGACATGGATCTAGATGAACGAGGAACCCCATCTTCTGCACAAAAATAAAGATGAAGAACAGTCTTAGACTATATGAGTATTTCTAAATAATATTAATAGAGCCCTTGCTTATATTTCAAACTCAGGTATACTATATTTACACAAAGTCTGTAATTGACCATGCATTTATTGTCATACAGATGTCTTCTCAGTTACATCTGCACAAGAAATTTGAAATAATTGCAAATAATCAAATCATTACTATTTTCTCTGAATCAGGCAAAAAGCCCACTATTGGTCTCCATATACAAGTTCTTGCAAAGTAAAATCCTCATATTTCAGTTTCCAGCAAAGGAAAGAAAAGGTTGCAAAAAGAAAAAAAGTGGTTTTAATAATGAAATTTTGCAATCATCTTAACCTAAAAGGTAGTTACATTAAAATTGTGCAGGGTGCATGGATTTGCAAGAGGCCACAAGAAAATATGATTGGATCTCATCAGAGTTTGGTAAGTCATCGTGATTTCAAATTACTGTACAATAGCATTAAGTATGGCTCATATGACATATTTTAACTTATTTCTGTAACTTTAAAAAAATCTACTCCTGTAGATCAGAACTTCATGAACAGGTTTCACAGTATTTTACTTTAAGTTGCTAATAGCACCAACATCTGTCTGAATTAGAGGCAAGACAAACCCTTAAATTTTTATTTTTCTTTACCAGATGTACCATAGCTTCTGCTAGAATTCTGATTGGCGAGTTTCTTGAACTCCATTAGTTCAGCATGATCCTTTTCATATGTCCTTTTCAGATTTTCCACATACTGCATCATTACTTCAGTTGCCTTTGACATACGCTTCTCCTAAGGAAGGAAAGAAGGAAATATCCAGGTAACCTCTACACATCTCCAACAAATCATTTGCCTCTTTATGTATGCTCCATGTCAGGGCTAAATCTGGAGTTGTTGCTCTTAAGAAAATATTGGTGCCTCCATGACTGAAAATTCCTAAGACAGTTGGAACAAAATGTCAATTCATATGCATTTCACAGAATATAATAATTTATTTTGTCATATATTTGTACACCCTGCCTGTGTGCCTATCTGATTACTTATGTGGTACACCACGTTTGTTTTCAAACCCTCAAAGGTCTTAGTCATTGGCACCAATCTGGTTACCTTAGAGGGCAGAGGGAACATCCTTGAGGGTACTGATGTGTTCTTACTTACACTCTGTTCTTGTACTCTTTGTAATTGACAAAGCTACTGCTGAGCTACTGCCAAAGGGCAGGTGACTGAATTAGATAAGATTTTTGACCCAGAAAAGTTTTATTATTTGTGCTGCACTGATTGGAAATTAGTGTCTTGTGATGCAGCAGTAGTTCTGAATAAAATGTTATATCCTGTTGTACAGATGTTAAAATAGCTTAATGGGCAATCCTCCTCCATTGGAATTCTATTTCCAGGCTGCAGTGGTGTGTTACCTGACACTATAACAGACGCCTTTAATCTGTCAAAATGGCAAATAGAACTCAGAAGGTGAACGTAACCTCTAGCCCAGGCTGGAAAAGGGTGAACCTGTGGATCCAGGATACAGTTCAACACCACGATGGCCTCACCTGGCGAACGGCTCCGACCATCTCGGCGCGGCTCGAGAGCCTGGCAGCCAAACGCCGCAGCACCGCGATGTCCTCCAGCAGCTTCTGGTAGGCTTCCCTGTGCTCATAGTGGTGCCACAGGTGAGCTGAAGACTGAAGCAAAAACACCGCAGCTTTATCAGCCTGTTTTTCATTCAAATGGAGTAGCTGGAGCCCCAAAATGGGTAGAAATGTGTCATGGTTCCCCACTACCATAAGTTACACAGGTCGCAGCCGAGACGGACACGATACACTTCGGAGAACTAAACTTTCCTCAGGCAGCTTCTCTCCCCATCTTCTGTTTTCTTCCACGGGCAGCATCACTCAGCCTACTGACTCCTTCTTCCTTCTTTCCCTGGGCAGCATCACTAAGCCCTTTTGCTTGGTCCGCACACCACACAGCCTTCAGAGGACTAAACTTTGTTTCTGCTGTTATTCTCCAGGCCCAGGAGTACAAAGCACACATTAAGTTCAGAACCCTCTCCTCGGGGCCACAACACTCAGCCTTCTTGTTCCTTCCTTCTTCTGCATGACCGGCTAACTCCTTCCTGTTCCTCTCCGGGCTGCCTGACCCTTCCTCCTCCCCGCACAGCCAGCAGACTTCAACTGACTCAGGACCAGCTAACCCTCTCTTTTGCAGGGCTTGTCCTTACTGGTTTCAGCTGTGGCTTGTCAAAGGCAAGACCACTTCCACTCCTCTTGTAATCAGCACAGCCACCCACAGAAATGTCCAGGCAGAACTCTGCGTGGAGAGGTCAGCTCCAGAGGAGTGCCAGCACTGCCACCAGAGCCAGCCCAGAGCACTGCTGCACTGTTTGAGCACGGGGCTTCACTGCAAACTGCAGGAACACAGTCTGAGGAGTTAGAGAGGGCTTAGCACATCTGCAGTATTTTCCCTTCTGAAATCTATAGTGAAACATGCCCTGCTACCTGTGAACTCTACAAATGCCAAGTTCATTTCAACTAGCACTTAGAAATGCTTGCTGAGGGACAAAAGACATTTTAATTTTCTGGGCGCAATGCATTAAGAAGGCCACATGTGCTCTTTCATGATACTTCACTTATTTGGAAAATAAGATATTATAGTCTCAAGAATTGCAATGCTATAAATAAATTGCAACCAAAATTTGACTGCAAGAACCAAAGAGGCATAAGGGAATATGTTTAAGAAAAATCATGCACAGAATTTCAGATTTTCCTTTTTTTCTTGACAACTGTAACCTCCTTATTTTCTCAAAAAAACCATCAGAAATTCACATAAATCAGCTTTCTCTTGAAATTAGGTTTCTGAATAACACATCAATTATCACAAGACTGATTAAAAAATCAGAAAGTCTGATAAAACTGTCACTGAGCCACAAAACCTGTGTCTGTTCTACCAAAATGAAGATGACCTCTCAATGAGGCTGGAACAAGTCTAGGTCTAGTATGATAGAGATTTTACAAAAGCCATTACTGCTTTTAGTTGCTTGTTAGTTTATTCCATTGTCCAGAACAAAAGCCACTTTGTTGTAAATCATGTAAAAAAGCTTGTAAAAGCTAGACTGTAGCATGGGAACTGCTTAAAGGAAGAAAGTCCTAATCACATCTGTCCCATGCTGGCAACATGAACCTTGGTGCCTAATTAGGGATTCTTGACAGAAATACATGGCTAACTTAACAGACTTATTTCAGTCTGACAACCCTGAGATTTAATAGGCTGTTTCTGCTTGCTCTTTACACAGGGAACAGAGGGAAGAGCAGCAAAGTATTCTCAACATTTTTGTCTACCAGAAGCAATTAATTTGAAAATGGAGATTTGGAATTCCAGATGAAAAGAAGTGAAGATCACAATCTTTCTTTAATTGTATATTTTCTTATCTAATGATGTTCTCGATAAAGTAAATGGGAGAATCATATCTTCTCCTCACTATTCTCATAAGAATGGCAACATTTCCTTGCAATAATGAATGCTGGGTCTAAGGCTATTTCATTTATCAGCCTGGTCTCTAACCATCCCTCCCTTTATGCACAAAGATATTCACAGCACTTAGTGTTGACACATCTTAGCAATTTTTTGTCATTCCAGCTAGAAAATCCAGAGACATCTGGCAGGAAGGACTCAAAACTACTGCTGTAAAGGAATAGCAGTGACAGCTGGAATGAAAGTGTACTTAGGCCCAAAACCTGATCCTGAGAGTGTATCTATTCCTTAAGTATTCTTTGCTGTTTCCTTTCACATATCATGCCTTCTGGTATCTGCAGTTAAGAGGCCTTTCAAGTTACAAATCTCGGGATTCAGGTTTCTAATCATTTTGGTATCTCTCATATCTGCACACTTCAAATTTACTGCTAAGAAAGGTCTTGCCCAGGAGAGCATAGATCAGTGCTCAAACTGCAGTTCTGAATGCTCTTAGCTATGTCACAGGCTTCTTTCAAGAACTGAACAGCAAATTCCTAGTATTTATTCCTGAAATCTGCTAGATCCAGGGAAGCATCCCCAGGCATTTCCAGCAATGCCAGCCCACTCTGGCAGAATA
Source organism: Phainopepla nitens (assembly GCA_013400175.1). NCBI lineage: Eukaryota > Metazoa > Chordata > Aves > Passeriformes > Bombycillidae > Phainopepla > Phainopepla nitens. Next base: position 193,464 of record VXBQ01002017.1, on the reverse strand, counting down.
TGCCCTCTCTCAGAGAAGTAGACAGTTCATGGCAAGTAGTTTGAGCAGCAGAAAATGAAGTTTTGGGGCTGAATTTACAAGTCAAACATATTTGCAATGTGTGTGCACTTCCAGGTACACTATAGTTCAGGAAAAGAATTCCCACTGTTTTCTTACCGTAATGGCTGCTTTAAAGTTTTCCAGTTCCTTCTCAGCATTCTCTTCAGTAAGATTTCTCTCTCTCTCTGCCTGCTGAATTCTAGATTCCAATGTATAACTATCATTTCTAAAGGCCAAGGAGAGTTGTACAAATACATTCTGTTCGGATTAAAAAAGGCATTTCCCAGTAAGTCTCACAGTTATATAATTTTCAATAACATCTTATGAATAAGGTATGTTTTGAACAAATTTTGCTGCTTAAATAGTACTGAAACAGAAAATTGAAAGTATTTTTTAGTTTTCTTTGAAGAATCACTTCAGTTTACTTCCACTGAAAAAGGAATAATAAATGTGTTGCTGCCTTTTTTCCTGGATGCTTTTCTGGGATCTCTGTAGGGCAGGGACATAATGAAGGAAGCAGCCTACCAGAAGCACCAGAATCACAATGGATCTGTTTTCTAGCTGGACTTCCTCCAAGGGTCCCCAAGGTTTTTAAACAGATAGTCTGTGCAGAGGAAGTCCAGGGATGAGCTCACCATGAGCATTGTTTTACCTAAGGGATAAACACCTACCCCTGAAGCCGGCAAAAGATTAAGTTCTAATATTTTTATTTTCTTGCACCCTGCTTTTAAAGATTGTTTCTTTACCAGACTCATTATTTCTTAGGATTATTACTTTGCAAATCACAAGGCACCAACAGTAGATTCCAGGAGATTGCAGCGTTGTAAACAAAGATCTTTTTCTTGACTGGTATGTGATTAAAAAATACAAGAACCAAAGCCTACAAGCTAAAGAGCAACCTGCACATAAAATTATTGGCTTGAACTGAGAAAGTAAAAATTATGTATACTAACAGCAAGATATTATTAGAAAATTCTCCAGAGCTCACATTGGCCAATAAAAATGCAATTTAAATTGCTTAGTCTCCAGTCTTATTTAATCTCATTTTTTTTACTACTTTAGAATATTAAAATTATTTCCAAAGTGAATTCATATTTTTTATGCTTATTCCTACTCTGTCATTTTACAATTTCTATTGCTCATATTTCACAAAATTGTTATTTTGATGGAGTTCAATATGTTTGGGTTTTTGGATTTTTTCAATGAGAAATATATTTTGGGGAAAAAAATCACCCCATTACTTCATTCTAATAACCACCCTTAGACTTAAATCAACCACTTATAATTGGAACATATGTCTAAAATAATAACATACTTACCTCAACTTCTTTTTCAGTGAGTGGTGGGGAGCTAGAAATAAAAGTAAAAAAATCCTATTTTAATGAGTTTTTCCTCTAAAAACAAAGCTATTCTAATACTTAAATGAACAACAAAATATATATTTGAGCTTCAAGAGTTTTCCACTACTTTTCAGTATTGATTACAATCAAGCAATGGTTTCTCAGAAGTTCTTCACCTCGTGCATTCATTTATATAAAATAATGTAAATAACAATTCCTTCACCATAAATGTTAAATGTTTATTTCACCTGCACAGAGAATCCTTACTGACAGTTCAGATAACTGAAGGCTCTGGTGGTTTTGGTAAATAACCATCCAGGTGAATGGAGGAATTATTTTTGGCTGAGTAAGTTTGGAATTGTTTTAATGTCTTGGAAAGTAAAAATCAGCGAATTCACAAGTGAGCCCTTCAACTAGGTTTGCAAAATAAACTCTATTTCCCTGAAAAATTGTCACCTGCAGAAAAATTGCAGAACTCTTACAAGCCCAAACTCTGCCATTGGAAAGCATCATCTAGCCTGATTATTTTCATGGGGGTAAGAAATCATATTTTCAATATGAGTTCATATTTGCAGCAGTAATCCTGGAAACCAGAAGTGGAAAAATCTGTATAAAAATCTACTTGTAGCATGCAATTAAGGTTTAAGACTTTTTATGTAGAACTCACAAATTAATTTTAAAAGTTGGCCAGTTACTGGAAGCTGGTACATTCCCCAGAATTGTTCAGAAAATCTGTGTTGCACATTTTAAGACACAACAATTTATCTGCCTATGAATGGAGCTCTGCAGGGGAAGTTGACTGGAGACCATTAGTGTGCCTTCTCCTGGATGATGTTTCCCCTCCTAACGAGCTTTTACCTTCCTGGAAGCGATTTGTGCACTCGCAGTTTTCGCAGCAGTACATCAGGAATGCTGGGCATGACATCAGAGCTGTTCTTTGGCTCTTCCTCTTCAGTGGGGGAAGGGAGAGGTGAAGGGCCTAAAGACATTTTCAGATTAAAAAAAATTATGTTACTTGAAAAGTTACGCATTCTTTTCTGGAATATTTTAGCTGAGATTTTATAATAGAATACTGCCATTTCCTAAGGCTTTAAATACCACCTGCCAAGATGAAGTGTAGTGTAATGTACTATAGTACAGATTTTGTACACCATTTATTGTTATAAATTACATCGTGTGCCTGTTTGCACTGTGTGTTCATTGAAACACAGTATAAATGTTATACTTGCATTCTCTGATTCTGTAACTTTCATAAGGACCAAGACATGGCTAACACTTTTTTTTTTTAAATTCACATTACTTAGCTTCTGTATTTTCATTTTTATTTAATTTCACATATATTAGTTCCCTTATCTCCTTCTGTCTTACCAGAATTTCATGAAGGACTCTCCTGGAGGAAAGGCAGATTCCCCAGTCTGAATCTCAGACTGGGGAAGGAATATTTGAACAGTTCTCCTGTTCATAAATTTAACAGAAGGATTCTTAGATTGCCATGAAGGATTGCCATCTAAATAGTGTGTGAATCTGGAACGCATTAACATGAAAGATGGAACAGAATGGGAGAGTCTTTCCAGCTACATTTTAGTTCTGTGCATTTGCTTTATATTAAAACATTCCAGTATTTACTTAAGAATTAAGAACAGTCATATGTGTCCCCATAAAATCCAGCCTGATACCACAGTGTCTCCAGATTTAATGCATTCCACTTATCTAAACTTGTGTAGATGCAGAGTTGTGTTTACTCAGATGGTGACAGTAACTTGTCATTGATAAAAACCATGATGGAGACAGTACATTTTATTCGTAACAGTAACAATGAAGTATCTGGCTATTTCCTATTGGTTAAGCAAAATTACCACTTCAGTTGAAAAGGTGGCTTCTGTGACAATATAAGGGAGTAGGTCTCCCTAACAAATTAACTTAGAATTTGACCCCTTGCTTGTTTTCCCCACTGAGGACAAAGAGTTGACCCTTAATGTTCTGGCTACCATTTAGATAACTTACTGGACTACAAAAAGCTCGGGATACTCATGAGATCCATGTTGAGAAGCTGGATAAAATAATGCTTATCTTTTCATAATGTTTTCTTCAAGACTTCCAAACCTGCCAAAAATTACATAGCAGGCTGGTAAAATGGCAACTATTTTATACTTTTAAACAGAGCCTGCTAAATAATTTCTGGGAAATTATACATTAGCAGAGTGACAGGAATAATATTATCATATCTAAGAATCTCAAGATATAATCACTAAATGTAGAGGACAAGAAATCTCTTTTAATCTTGATTCATTCAGACGGAAGATGAGTCCATTTCCAGACATAACATGAAATGCAGTATCTCAACCATCTCTCAGTGTTAACAGGAACTTTAGGACCTGATGAGCTAGTCCCAGTGCAAATGTATGAATTAGCAAAATGAACAGTACTAAAAAAATTTGAAATTGTCTTTGTATTAAATCTTGGACAATCAGTTTCAGTTCCTTTCATAGTAACCACCTCTATTTCAGTTAATGTCACACTGAACAAGTTCTGAATTAACTACTTCCAAACAAATAAATAGTTTTGGTTTAAATATTTTAGGTTGATGTATTTGGTTTATATATTTTAGCTAAGCACTACTGCTATTTAATTCTTGCACATGTTGAACTATCCTCAGGTTTATATCTGTGCTCTTTATTCTGAATTTTTTTAGATTCAGCTACAGGCATCAAATCTTTTTTGCTTGTGTAAGATTGGAGAAAACGTTTGGTGCCATATTTATTTTTCCTCATTTGTGCAGAGTTTTAAGCCTTTTCCTTAAAGAAACCTTTTCCTTTATTTTTCCTTAAAAATCACAGAAAATGAGGTTTAAAAAGCCCACTTATTGTGACCCATATTTTTCCAGTCCTTCAAACACATTTATGACTTTTCTCTGGCCTTACTTTTTCTCATTCACATTGACATGGAAATGTGGACCAGAAGTGAAAATGCCATTTCAAAAATGCCATGCATATACTAAAATAAAAAAAGCAGGAATAAAGCACCCTATCTCTTATTTATACTTCCAGGGATCAAATTCACCCTTATGACCATAATCTCTTGCAGAAGTTACATCCATTTAATCCATCACTGCTGAAATGTTTTTACAGAAAGTTCTTGAACTTCATTCCTACAACTATTAGGTACGAGTCAGACTCTGTTCTGCTCTGTGCATCTTTTCCCTTGGTTATAATAATACCTACAGTATCTTCTTGGTTCAAATCATCAAGAAATTGAGGTACTTTCCATTATTGGTCTCTCTTGTTCATAATTTATTACTGCTCTCTATGACTGCTTCAACTATTGTTGCAATTGAAGTAAAAGACTTTTTCACTTTTTCTCCTCGTCCCCACATAATAGTCAGTATAAAAATCAGTATATAACAAACATTCCTTCCAGTTTTTTTGATACTGCACCTTTTTCCTGTTCTGCTGCTTCACTAAGTTCAGGAAGTTTAAGTCCAACTAAATTTTGATTTCTCATCAAAATATGCTCCTGTGAAGAGAAACAATAATATTTCTAAGTAACTGAACTACAAATCTCAATTTAAATATCCCTGCCACATGAAAACTAAACATTACATTTACTTTATTTAATAAATATAATAGATATATTTGCATTACATTACAGTCAGATGCTACATAACATGGATACTCATAAATTCACACACACTCTAGAATATTACATTTTTCAAATGTCATACATGCATTACTTAGAAAAATTCCTGGTCATGAAAACAAAAATTCACAAAATGTGCCCCTTATCCAAGTAGATATATAGAGTTTTGGTAAGTGAGAGCTTTAGTAACTGACAATGAAAAAAGCAATTTTGGATATAGCCACAGTTATAACTAAGTATCCCAGATAACAGAAGAAATTCAGAAAATCCTATATATGAGACTTTGCCACTTTGACTTTATTAAGACCAGAGCTTGGGAGGCTTCACTGTTATTATGTTCTGTCTCTATTTCCTGACAGGTAGGAAAAAAATGCACTCTCAAGGATTAAACCTTCTTGTCTTATTTCTCCTTTTATCATCTCCTCACTTTCTTTCATATTCTTACGTATATTTAAATTCACAAACACCTGCTTTTGTTTGTGAGTAGACAATTCCTACTGGAGACAGAGCTCAAATCTTGCCTAACTGGCATTATAGATCATGTTGCAATAATTTTTTTTATTCCCTTATTTGTGCTTAACAGCTTCTAGGTCATTCAAAATGATAGAATTAAAGAATTATAGAATGGCTTGGGTTGAAAGAGACCTTAAATAATCATGTGGTTACAAACCCCCTGCCATGGGCAGAGACAGCTTCTACAATCCCAGGTTGCTCCAAGCCCCATCCAGCCTGGCCTTGGACACAGCCAGGGATGGGGCAGCCACAGCTTCTCTGGGCAACCTGTGCCAGGGCCTCAGCACCCTCATAGGGAAAAATTTCTCCTGTAATTATATAACTCAAGGGTCCCTATAATCAAAACTTCCAGTACACACAGACTAAGAATATGTGTGTTATATCAACAGGAGAAGATGAATAATGAAGCTGCCATTCCCAAACAACACAATGAGAATGAATTAACCAAAGTGCAGAATTTGAGGTCCTCGCCTGTCAGCCTTGTATGCGTCTTAAAATATTAACTACTGGGGGTCAAGGAAAATATCCTCATTAGGCTGGTCAGGAAAGTACCTGCTGCTTCTTTTTTTTTTTTTCTTTCAAAAGTCATCATTAGTAATAGAGACATGTTAATTGTTTTCTTTTGGTGGTTTATCATTTCATGAAATTTCTGCTTTTTTTTCTTTAATTTTTAACTTTTGTTAATAATGTAGAAAATTATTTAACAACAAATTAGTTAACAGATATTGCAGCCCAATTCCATTAATTTACAAGCTGACAAATTTGCAGCACATTATAATTAAGAACTGTAAGTCTGGGCGTGCTCCACTTGCCCTTGCTGTCAGAAATGCCCAGTTTTGCAGCTCTGAACACTTTGAGACATTTTCTGAGAAGGTTCAATAATCAACTAATCATTACAAACCCATTTCCTGTCTTCTGAGATCCTGCAAATGTAAACATGCAAGAGCACATGCACATGCATATGTACACACTGAAGTATGACAGTGCATTTGATGCATATTTGAAGAGAACCAAGAAATAGAGTAATTCCATGGAATTTACTTCCAGGTTACAGTTTAGTAAAGTTGCAAAGGAAAAACATGCTGAAACTGTTTCCCATTTCATCATGGTAGGTTTCTTGCAGTAATAAAAATAATGCTAAAAATGTTAGAAGTTTAATGGGGTATGAAAATGACTTTTTAAAACAGGATACAGCTGATGACAGGACTTACCTCTCTGAGCTTTGTCAGCTTCTGCATTCGAACTGGCTGAACTTGGATTTGAAGGTCTTTGAATGCTTTTAACTGATTGCTGGATTTATTAACACCAAAGCTTTTCTCTTCCTCAGATGGTAATTTTAAAGGGGTTTTCTCTTTCTGTCCAGGCTCCAAGCTATCCCATGACACAGCTCGTAATAGAGGAGGACGCAGTCCACACAGTTTAAATTCTGGTTTACATGGAACTTTATGGTCTCTCATTTCTGGAACAGGAATTTTTAGCTTTGAGTCCATATTTCCTATTCCTGGTCCTGGTAGATGGCTTCTTAAAGGAACATCATTTTCTTTTCCTTTCTTGAGGAATGATTTTCCAAGTTCATTTTCACAAACATTCATGCAAGTATTAAGAGACATTCTGCCACCATCACCAGCTGAAGGGGAAAATTTAGGTAAAGTATCCATATGTTTACATGGATCAAAGTTTTCCTTTTGGTCTGAGAGCTTCTCTTTGGAGTTTTCAAAGCCAGCAGAACGAGGAACCAACCTTCCCTGAGAAATCTTTCTTTGATCATTCTGCCTTCGATCAATTAATCCTTTTGCAGCATTCTGAAAGTACAGGGACACACATGAAACAGAAACAAGTCCAGATTCCTCTTTTCGCCTGCCCAAGGACAGATTTTCATTGTAAAAAGCCATTTCCTTTTCAGTGACATTTGCTTTTGAATATGTGCTGTTGACAAAAGAAATAATTTTTAAAAGGCACTTAAAGAATACTGAATTGGGAATCTCCTCTCTGAACTTTTGAGTTAACCTCTCCCATTCCAGAGTCCATTACAGCAATCCTCCTAAAGCTAAGCTCCTCAGCATCTTAATGTCATGGAAATTCTAAACCACTGACATACACCAAAGTAGGTATAGTAGATATTTTTACTTAACTTATAAAGTTATTTAGTATATTGATTTTAATTGAGCTAGAGCAGGATGCATGATAGGATGGAAAGATCAAGTGGTAAGCCACTGTCCTCTACTTTTTTTGCAGGAACTTCATAATTCCTTAGAGCAGTGTAATTTTCTTTTCACTCAGTGAACAATCTTTCAGCATTTTTAGTCCCATCAGTAAGTCATATGTATGGTAAGATAACCAGCAGACTTTGTTTGGCCCTTAATGTGAAACACTTACCTCTGCAGATTGCCTGTCATCCTCTTTCACAATTCTGTTATTCTGGCAAAAAAAGGATGAAAAAACTGCCTTACAAGGTTATCTTTCACACCTATGCTACAAATGTTAGATCAAATGTTAGATATAGACATTAATGGCTGAACTCTGAATCTCTTAATTTTTACATTGCTTGGTGTATTTTTTTTATGAAATAACTTTAGGGATTTTTCATAGATCAGGGTTATAATGGACATTTTTCTATTTTCTACACTTAACAGATCTCTATGATCTTTCAGTTATTGTTACCTCATGGATTTCTGTCTTCAGAGTAAATATTTATTCATCCCTTGCTGTACAGAGGAAATACCAGTAATCCAATTTTGGTATATAAAATTATATTCCAAACCATTTGTTTTTTGTTTACAATTTTTATCAGGGACTAAAAGACCAGCATATTATAATATAGTACTGTAATAACCAGGTTATTGCACAGACTGTTCAGCTCTTACCTGCCCTGGAGATACTGATTCAATACCAGTGGTTGTACATGCATCAAACCCTGAAAGATACACACATAATTAGGGTATATCCTGATATTTTGCTCAAAATTTTTACTACTATAGAATCAACAAACACATATGTGCACAGTTTCCCATAATACACAAAGGAAAAAAAATTCAAATGTCAAAAATACTATTAAAAAGGAAAAAAAAATCAAACTCATAGCAAGTGAAACATCATTGAAGCTTCTCAAAATTCCATTATTGATAAAATTTAAAAAATAGGACATGTGAACTTGCAAGACCACAGGAAGAAAAATATAATAAAAAAATATCTAGATGCAAAAATATATTTTGTATGCATTCAGGAACTTTATCATATTCGGGACTAGATGTTTAAATCTACTCTTCTCAAGAAATACTAAACAAATACATTTTTGGTGAGATTTTATAAGTTAAAGTTTGAGCCTGCAAATGGTTGGATTTGATGATCTTAGAGGTCTTTTCCTCCCTTAATGATTCATGATCATTTTACCTAATGGAAGAGTGAGAGAGTTGCTCCGAGATGCTATGGCTGAAACTTTAGGACTAAGAGTGGGGCAAACTGCTTCATTAGAAGAAAGACAAAAACAAAATGAAAAGATGATTTTACACTCTAGGCTTGTACATTCTGCATTTTTAGAATTCAGATGAGATTAAAACATCAATATTATAGGCATCAGTCATGTTTTTGTCCAGAACCTGACAAGTCATTTTAATTGCCAGGTTGTACTTGGCAATTAAGAGTTTAGAGCATGTTTCATGTCTTATACTTGTCAAAAATGGATAAATTTCTATTGATACAGGGAATCCTTTGTTCTCCTCAGTTTTCTGATACTGTAAACACTGAAGAGATGCAGCAGAGGAATTTAGGAAAAAAAAGTGGTGATGTGTAGTTGCGGGGGTTTTTTTCCTCCAGAGAGTGTCCAATTGTAAGACAGAACTTTGTTTGAACTGGCATTTCAAAGCAAAATGAAAGTCTTATTTCATGGTAAAATGGCATTTTGTTCCAGTTTTCAAAACTTCTTATAAAAGGAAAAATAATTTAAATTGACATTTTAGAATAAAACATTTCATTCTGCTGTTTTTAAATGAGGATCTGGTCCATTTAGCTTAATTTATGGCTATGTTCAGAATAAGAGGCAGTGTAATTGTGTCTGGAGGGAATGTTTCTTCAGCAGGATTAATCTAGCCACTAAAATTTCATTTAAATGACAATTTGTGAACATTTTTCAGTTTTCAATAGAAATACTTCATGCTTGTTACACTGTTGGCAGTGTAACTTTACACCATTTTACCCTGACATCAGAGTACATGGATGGGTCATTTCTGTTTTATGTGGAACCTTGTGGAGGACAAGAGGGATTCTGACCTTCAAATTAACCAAATGTATGTAAACAGCAGCAATGTATAGACTAGGGTAGATGTTTACCTTTACAGATGTTTGAAAGAGAATATAAAATCTGGTTTTCAGGATCTGCCCCTACCTGTGGGTGACTCTGAGAGGCTGCTTCTTGACTTTCTGCCTCTGCGTGTTAGGAACCTCTCACTCACTTTCTTTGCTTCTTCTAACAATTCAAGGTTCTTCTTTTTGTCTTCCTCTGATATTTTGACATCTGGTAGTGGATCATTCACCAGATCAATCACATGACCACTATTGTCTGTGTAGAAGATGGCAGAGTTAGAGCTGGGCCTTCTCCTTCCAGGTATATTGTGGCATGTAAGAGTAACAAGTTCAAAACAAACCTGTAAATTTATACCTATAAATTTAGCTTCGAGCTTGCATGTAACAAAAAATTAATGTCTGCTCATTTGTAATGTTGTTACAATCTCAAGTTTAGAGCAAGTCCTCAAAACCACAGGTAAGCCACTAAGATTTATTCACTGTGATCGAAAATTCTCTGAATATGTGAAACTGGCTTTTCCAGCTGTGTCTCCAATGCAGTTTTTCTCATTTCTAAATAAAAGTGCCATTAGATCCATCTCAACTAACAGTAATGGTATTTCTGTTGTAGATCAAGTTTTTTTCATGGAATTTTCATGTTCAGTTTTTCAAGGCTAAGAACCCACAAACTCACCCAGCAAAGATTTATACACAATAATTTTAACAATTAATTTAATGCTTAATTAATCTGTGGCATTTAAATTGGTTGAAAACACTAAACTTTGAGCAGCAATTTTTACAATTCTCCAGCTTATGATGAAGCAAAGAAGGCAGGCAGTTGTCAGAAAGGCCATTGCTGTGTGAGTCAGTATAAATGGCTTTTATGTGCATCTAAGAACAGCTTGGATGAGGGGGAGGAAAGTCATCAGGTAATATGAGAAAAATATTTTAAAATTTGACAAGAGCCATTACAGAACCATCAGTTTTCAGAAAAGTTAAGGACGTGAGCAAGCAGCAAAAACTCAAGGGTTTTTGTTTTGTGGGCGTGGAGTTGTTTCACTATTGGTTTTTGATTGATTTTTTGCGGGGGAGGGAGAAGTCCTTTAGCTTTAATTTCTTTAAATTTAGTTCATTTTCAAGGATGTCAAAAACCATACTTACAGATTGAATATTCTAAAGCAATCTATTTTCAGTGAAATATCTGTTTTGGTTTAAGCTCAAATGTGTGTGTTGGAAGTTTGAGAGACAGACCTCCCATGACACTTTCCCGGTGCCAGCAAAAGAGAAGTTCAAGTGTAGCAAAACCAGTATTTTGTATCCTAAGAGAAATAAAGCATGTATATGTTGAGCCTTCTGAAAATGTTAAGCTAATGCACCAACAACTTTCTGAAAGTAACAATGTGTGTATTTCCCTGAATTGGTCTGCATGCAGTCCACTTACAAACTCATGATCACAGTTCAACATCCCAGCAGTATTCCCTGCACATGTGTGCACAGAGAAAAGAATTGTGGCCAATACAGACAGACTATACAGGTTTTTACTGCATCTCACATTTCCTAAGAATACATCCCCCTTGCAATGAATAATCACGTCTTACCAACAGAAGTCAGTGAACTTGTTGAATTCCTGGTGGCACGGTTAGAATGTCTCCTATGAGGACTCCGAGGCCTTGAGAGAAAAGTGAATGAACAAAAATTATGGAGTATGGCACCAAAAAAGTCCTAATTGCCTATTAAAATTTAATATTTAAAAAAAAGTCCTTTGATTAAAAAATGAAAACAAAAAGCATTTATTGCAGTTCCTCTCATCTCCAAACAACTGGAAAATGGAGGCGGTTGTAGAAAGAAGGAAAATTGCAGAAATCAATCTGACAAAGGAGTTCTAAAATTTCCTATTATTCTCATCCACTGCGAACCTGATTTCTCAGAAAAAACCCTACATTTCTTTAGATTATTACCATGACTTAAAAATCATGTAAGAGTGGTATATAGCAAAAAAAAAATCAAACCCCAAACCAAATTAAAAAACCAAAAAACCCCCCAAAACCCCAAAAACTCCAAACAACAACAAAAAAACCCCTTAGTCTTTCTGAATTGTTACTGCTTCTTAGAATAAATTTTATGGCTAAAATAATTCCTTAGGCTCCCACATTGACACTCCCATAGGATCTTTCTAAACTGCAAACCAGGTAAGTCTCAAACAACTGCAGAAACGTAAATGCTGATCCTGCAAATAATTCTGCTTTTGAAGGGCTGCATATAAATTCTGACTCTAAACTAATCTTGAAGTTTGGAGAAGCACACTTTTAAAAATACAAACAAATTATAGATTTAAAGAATATCTTTTCTGATATGTTTTTTTTTCCCTACATTTTTAGTTTAATGGCAGGTCAACCAAATTAAAAAGCCCAAGTCAGGAAGTATGCTTTATCAAAGTAAATACAATAATCCTATTTCAACTCAAAACTGAATTGAAGTTTTCAACTTCAAACAGGATTACTATTTCTATTCAATGACTTACTTTCACATATGTTTAACCTCAAGGTGGTATTCTTGCCCCATGTATGTGAATGGGCCCAAAACTGCTTCAAAACCCATTGCATTACAATGTTCAAACTAGATATTTAATTTGTCCAACTCAATAATGGGGTTGTCAGGCTCAGTATTCTGTGTAACTCTACTCTTTTAGTTTCAATTATAGTCCTATTCCTCCACCCCGCAACACAAACAGCACCCTCAAAATGCAAAGGCAATATGACCAAATCACAGAGATACAGCAATAATATTTTCACACAACACACATTTCAGAGCAATGTTTTAGAAACACAGGCCCTGGAATTTATGAATGGATTGGTAATGTATGATATAATACCTGTTAACCAGATTTCTATCAATTTCTACATCTGGCGTAACAGCATTGTCTGGAAGAACAATAGAAGGTGTGCTGCATGTTGTCCCTTCAACACTCGTGTCCTGAATGGTGTGGGACAAATACAAAAATTTAATTAAACAGAAATTCAAACCATTGAACATCGACTCTCTGTGTGGAAAACAGTGTATTTCTCAATTTATCTCAAAGAAAAAGAAATTGAAATAAGAGATAATTAGCTGTAATTTGACAAAACAAATGTGAATTAGAGGCCTATACTTAAATTACTCAAAAGAGATGATGGAGACCTGGAATATCTTTTTTCTTTAAAAAAGTTTTAATGGATGCAAGTTGAATTCAATAAGCATGGAGCTAATGGGAAAGCTTTAAAAAGGCAGACAGTCTGGTTTTTCACACAGCAAACCATTCCTCTAGTGAAGTACATGTCTAAGAGTTTGATGAATTTATAAGCTGAATGCAAGAGTGAAAAGCAGCTCTGTATAACAGGGCTAAATTAAGCACACAAACCCTCCAAATGATAGTAATGTATAATGAAAGCTTGAATAAACACAGTTTTAAGTGTATACATGATACACAAACCCCAGAAGATAATTTAAAGTTATCTTGTTAAGAGCTCCACATGGTTTTCCCTCAAATTACTTGGAAACATATTTTTTAAAAATATAATTTCAAAATTTAATAAAATAAAATATCATTTTTACGTGATAAAAGAAACTTGCAAGCTAGTACTAAGTATTAATATGTGCTTGCCTGCTTAAAAATATGAGACCTTGCCTCAAGGCAAGAGTCTTGTCTTAATCCTACATCTTCTGCATAATGATACCACTCAGCTGAAGAAAAGGAAGCAGTTGCCTGTGAGGTATCACAAATGGAGATGCATCAAGTTGGCATAAGGTAATGTGGATGTCTCATATGTGGTAAGAAAATGATTACTTCTACCCCAAGTACTGTATTCAGATTAAAAAAGAGTTGGAGCGAAAGCTTCCCAGCAGTGGCAGCCGACTGCTGTCAAGTGACTTCTAAAATTTAAAGAATAATTTGTAAATTCTCAAATCCTAATTGCTCCCACTAGGCACTGATATATACGAGCGTCTTGTTTTAGTTTGTTACTTGACTCCACAATTTTCTTGAAATTACATCCTGAAGCTGCACAAGAAATTTGTAAGGTAGGTAAGAAAAAGCTGTTGCAATAGCACTAATTTAGGCTTTAATAGAGTGGAATGAGTCACAGTTTAGCAAGTCAGTTTCAGACCCTGGAAGTGTTCAGGGCCAGGTTGGGTGGAGCTCTGAGCAACCTGGTCTAGTGGAAGGTGTCCCCATCCATAGCAGGGCATTTGGAACTGGATCCTTTAAGGTCCCTTCCATCCTAAACCATTCTATTCTATCCCATTAGGAAGCTGATACTTAACTGCTAATGCCTATCATTTACCATAGAACTCCTTGCAACATCTCGCCCAGTGCTGCATTTTATTCTTGTTGAAACTGAATTTTCCGATCAAGTCAAAGGACTCTAGAAGTACTTGGAAAATGGGATAATATTAAAATTCATAGCATGAGCCTTCTACTTCTTAAAGGCGATGAAATATGCCTTGATTTGGACCCTGATTTAGGATTCTTGATCCTACCGTAAATAGCATGGGTTTTTTTGGTAAAATAAATTTTTTTCATGCAGCTCCACACTTCCATACTCATAATTCTCATATGAACTTCCTTGGTAAGTTCACTTTGTCAGTCACAGGAAAGCAGGATGGGGAACATGCCAAGAAAACACTGTAAAGATTTAAATTTAGGAAAAATATCCTTGTAATTCTGAAAATGTTAGAATCCCAAAGCATATGTGAGTCTAATGCACAAGTGACATTTTATGACAATAGCTTGAAAGCAATTTTCAGTAATATCCTTGAAAATGTTAAAAAGTAACAATATATTTTGTAAATGACAAAACTTCAGGTGACTCCCCTGCTTGTAGGGCAAAGTGGCTGAATACACATGCACAGTGTTTATACTAATCTCATGACTGCCAAAAAAGCAAAAACTTTTGAATGATGTAACACCAGCCTTGAAGTCACTTAAGCCCATTTTAGGACTCTAAAAGAAGCTCATTAAAAAAAAAAAAAAAAAAAAGAGGCTGCAGCCAAGGCCAGTTCAGATCAGGTAGAAAACATTAATCCTGGTCAGCAGCTACAGGAGTTCAGCACCTACACAAGTGAAACCTCATGGTCTCCGTTGTTCAAAGCTACATTGTACAGAAGAAGGGTGGTAAGAGCCAGAGCAGGAAGCTCTTTGCAGGGCCAGCTGGCTCCAATCAAAAGGAATTGTTACAGACTGAAGAGTGCTCAAGCTGCTCTACACAGGCCTTGGAAGAGAAGCTTTAACAGGAAGCTGAAGCAGCCTCACAGTTGTACCACTGCACAGAGATGACCCAGAAGATTTCCATCATCCTCCCATTTGTGTGCCTTTACCTCTGCTCCCTGAGTAGCTCCCTGTCTGCTCCTCAGCTATTCACAACAGTTGCTTCATCTCCTACTACCAATGGTTCCCTGCTACCCAAGTCTTTCCTTTTTTTTTGTCCCAAGCCCTCTCCCCACAAAAAATGTAGGGTAAAACTGACTCCACGTTCTATGGCTCAGGTAGGAACTGTTCCAAAAGGGTGACCAGGAGCCATCCAGACTTGCAGGGAGGCATGTGCAGGGCTAAGAGGGTGGCACAGGCAGTTTGGTCCATAACAGAATAGCCAAGAGGATCAGGGATTCACAGGGGGGAGGTAGAACCTACAGACATCCTGGCTGTTAAATTCTACCAGGCCCTCACTAAGCATACAGAGAACGTGCTTTTGAAATTTTTATAATCCAGACAAATTCCGATGATTTTTACATTAATGGCATGGTTAGGGGAGAAGGAATGCAAAGATACTCTGCTGAAAGACCTACCATACCAGACAGTCAGGCCAGACAGTCAGAAGACAGAGCTTTACTGTATAACACCTGAATTCTTTAAAGCACTGGGGAAAAAAACATAAACAGGAAAAGGAAAACCCTCTGCCACCTGGCCATATTCTTAGATATTAATTAAAATTCTGGACTGAACTTCACTGAAAAACACAGGCTGCTCTAAGAAATACTGAAATGAAAACCCACATTTGTTTTCTCAAAATGAATTTGGGACATAGAACCCAGGTCTTCCCATCATGTAAAAGCATGATCATACTTGAAGCATGCAGAAAGCTACATGTGATGTAACATTAATTTTCTTTTTGTCAGAACTGCTTTGCAATCTATGTGCATTTGGGCATGCAGGGAAAAGGTGGGGAAGGATCTCCTGAAACTGAATGAGAAAGTTGTTAGAGGCCAGACAGCACTTTAGATGAGATGAAATTCCAGACTTGGAAAATTCTGTTGAATGGTAGAAAACAAATTCACCAGCTTTTAGTTCCTTCTGATACCCTCTCGATGCTTGCAAGTCCTTATCTCACAATAAGCTGTTTTACTTAGAGTGACTTACAGTCATGCTGTAGAATTTGACCTGCAGCAAGAGCCAAGAGTGACAACAGCTATGAACAAATCAAATTTTCAAAACATTGACCAGTGGCAAACCTTAAGTAGGCTTATGGGCAGTGCGGTGGTTAAAATCACTCCACTGCAATTTTGTGCCTAAAAATAATCATTTATCTAAAATGAAGCATTTTGCACAGTGAACTGATTCATGAACTGTCACATTACCACAGTTCATTTAAGACCTATGTCTAAAAAGCATGGGAAATGTATTAAAAATGTAATGCTTTTATATTAGGAGGTTGTAAATTTTCATTTTTCCCATTTGACAAGCCCATTCAGGATTAGAATCACTGATGTATGTTAGATTTTCTTATTTTTCATCTTCGGGTATGTTTTATACAGCAAGCCTTTTGAACTAAAATACTTTTCACATAGGTGAGTTAAAAAAACCCAATAAAATCTTCTTGGGCTAATACATGTTATTAGATCGTAGTCTTGATGGCCTTGTACCCAACTGGGGTGTTTATCTTAAGGCAGGAAATTAACACTCAGCACTATGTGCAGTTTGGATGGAAGGCAGGACAAATCAGTGCAGAGCTCACAGCTGACTATATTTTCCAACAATGTTAAAGTAGCGGATGTTTTTACCTAAAGTCTGGAATGTAGTGTCCTCAAACCCAATGACAGTGTCACTCTTTAACTGAGGATGTGTCAGACTATAAATCCTCTCTTTCTTTACACCAGTTTGCATAAAAATGATTTGGATAACCTGTGAATTCCTTAACCACAGTAAGGTTCTTAAGTTCAGCTAAGCTAACAACTGAAAAAAAAAAAATCCAACCTGAGTTTATTAAAACATAAAGCTACTTTTTATCTGTGGTACAGATTACTGAAAAGGAGGAAGAGCCATCTGTTATTGATTTTTTATATCTATCTGAAAAGGAAACATGTAAAAACATGTAGATGCCACACAAATTTGAAGCAAACTGATGAATATGCCTGGGGAGCACCCATCTGCCCTCTGTATGGTTCCAGTGTATGTTCAGCTACTGCTGTGGCAAATAAAGCACTGAGAAAGACTACAAACCAAAAAAGCCCATTTCCATCTTTCACACACACACGAGTTGCATAACCTCCTCTATATATGTAAAAACAGCACTAGTTGTTGAAGTGCAAGCCTAAGTTCTGTTCTCAAAGTGTAAAGTTTTCTTTAATAACACCAGAAAGGACATTTTTGGACAGCTTTGATATATGTCGCTCTGTTCTCAGCCATTTATAAGCCTCCAGACCAAAATGATAAACAACCGCTTGAGCAATTTAAGTTCTCATCCCTTAGGATATAAAATATTTGAGGAACTCTAAGGATTTCAACTGAAGGATCATTCATAGCTTCATCAATTAAGCAAAACACCCTAATACAGAATAAGAAATAGATTTGATTTTATAAACACCTAAATATACAGAAACAGGTTTCAGCCTCAGGATTCCAGCAAGTGTCAGAAAACACCTTTGTAAGTAAGAGAGCTTACTTTGGCTGGAGGAGAACTGTTGTGCTGGGCCTCTTTTTCTTGTCCCTTGTCTTCAGGTAGGGTTGGCATGGTGGGCAGCGTGAAGCACGTGGAGCTGCAATGTGGACTAAGAGGACCATGCACTGCTGACAGTATCTGTTTCAAGTTAGCCTGAAGGCATAAGCGCTGGGAGGTCTCGTGATCTGCAGGCTGTGTTAGATGCCAAAAATACAAATCAAATCCATTTAAAACTCTATGCTCGAAAACTGAGATCACTTTACAATAACAAACAGTATTAAGGTTTAAATTAAAAATGCTATCTTGTGTTTTATTAACTAAAGCTTTCAAGGTCAAGTATAACTTAGCAAATGCGTTCAAAACAGACAATCTTCCATTCTTGTTGCTATTTCCATCTCTTTCCTCCATTTTACAATTTTCATTTTGTTGCTATGATGTGACCAAACTACGTTCTCTAAATATCCTCTAAGAAGTAAACTGCATCCTGGATATCAAGGAACAGCAGAATGGTTCAGGTTGGAAGGGACCATAGGAGGTCATCGGGTCCAACCTCCCTGCTCAAGCCAGGTCATCCCAGAGCAGATGGAACAGAATTGCATCCAGAAAGTTCTTGAATATCTCCAGTGAGGAAGACTCTGCAGCCTCTCTCAACAATCTGTTCCAGTGCACAATCACCTGCACAGCGAAGAAGTTTTTCCTCATGGAACTTCCTCATGGAACTTCCTGTGCATCAGTTTCTGCCCTTGCCTCTTGTCCTATTGCTCAGCAGCACTGAGCAGAGTCTGGATTCATCCTCTGACACCTCCCTTCAGATACTGACAGACATTGCTAAGAGTCCCTTTTCAGTCATCTCTTCCGTAATATGCCTTTTAGTAACTAATATCCTTAATGCTACGGAACATGATCTCAGCTCTCAGAGGACCAAAACTGGAATCCTAAAGGGTGGCACTTCTCCTCTGAGCAAGGTGAATTGTGCAAAGTCTTGGTGTACGTCTGCACAAGACAACAAGGTGCAAGACACTTCCGAAGCAAAATAGCAGAAATGCCCAAAGAGGGGAAATAAAAAGTCACTATCTGTTAGCTGAGAAAATTCTCGTTATTAGTATCAAGGAGAGGCACTGCATTCACAAGGATAACATCAGCATGAAAGCCTGTACCAAAGTCTGAGGATCAGCAGTGCAAAGCACAAATCAGTCCCTAGAGTGGCAGTGGATGAGTTGCAATACTTACTGTGACACCTGTCCAGGAATCAGGGAGCTGTCCTCATCAGTACATCAGTGTCCTCATCAATACATCACTGCATTCCCCAGAGGCGCCTGCAGGTCACACACACACACAGCTGAGACCACCTGGTGCACACACTGGTGTCTCCACCAGGAACTGCTGACTACTGCATTGTAAATTAACCTGCTACACTTTTCCCTTCCAGTTCAGGGGTGGGCAAAGAAATGTATTCAGGAACATGCTGATTTATTGAGTTTGCCAAGTAAATTTGTCAAAATACATCTGTTCCTTTAAAATAAAAGCAAAAAGAGGCAAAACCATTCACAAGAAACACTGAAGCAGTCTCAGCAGCGACAAGTGCCTCACCTCAACTCTCACAGAAGAAATTATGTTTTGTAAAACCTACAGAATGTGTGAAAACTTTGGGCTACAGAAGCAGCCAAGATCCATGCTTTTATTTGGTTTATTTCCTATTATGTTGGAAAATTAATTTTTTCTTTCACTAGAAGAGGAATACAAGGCCATCTCACATGAACTTTAATGCAGAATGAATAGACTGTACAAATATTCCTACACAAGAATTGGTGTGTTCAGGAAAAAGGAATGATATCATTGCAGTTCCTCGATAACAACTCTGAAAAAGATGCAGCACATGGGACATCATTATGAAGACCAAGATACAGACTCTTTTTGAACAGTGGGCATAAAGATTTTTCAGAGCAGTGTAAGATGTAGGGACAGCATGTTTCAAGCTTCTCTAGACATGTTGTACCTGTTACAGTACCTGATTTTCTAACTCTACAGAAGTAAGTGGTAGTTCATATTTATATCATGATTTTAGTCACCTCTGACTTCAAATAAGAATAGAGAGAATAGAGGAAACTTTCTATGAGCAAAATCTTTAAAAATGGTTATTACAGGAAAACAAAGTCCCTAATAGGATGGAAAAGACATATTTATGATTATGTACATTTTAATAAATCCACAGATGAGACAGATAGCAGTAGCACTGAACATTTGTGTGTTTCAACAATTAATGTTTTTTGTTTCAAACCCAGTCATCAACTATTAGCAACGCATGAAGCTGAGATGGAAACAAGGTAACAAAAAAAAAATATGACACAGACTTGCTTTTCATCTCTGTAACAAAATCCTGGCATCCACAGTTTTTGAGTTTGCAAGAACTCAAATTCAGGAAAAAAAAAAAAAAAAGAGAGAGAGAGAGAGAGAGATAAATCTGGCTGCTTATCTAATCCCTCTTAGTGTTTGCCTTATGAATTTATTATGTTCTGATACATTCAACCCAGTGCCAGGCCTGAAAAATCAGGAATGTTTTAAGTCATGGCCAAAGCATGTTTGCAGTCCTACATGGAATTGTAGAAACTATTGCACCAAAGTGGTTTATTCCCAGTCTTAGCTGAGTTCTTAGTATATACTAAACTTAAAAAAACAATGCAACTTATCTTGAAGCAAGAAAGAGCTATTAAGCCCATCAAGTTTCAGTTCATTTTTCAGATGTAAAAAGCAAAAAAAAAACTTTAAAAGAAAAAGAAATAAATCAGCGGGCTTGTCTAAGAATAGAAAGGGACAAATCCCGAGCTGTGTTGTCCTAGAGATGCAGCACAGAAAGTACAGCCAAGGGAAAATGGAGGATAGAAAGATGAATTTATGCCACCTTAACAACCCCCACATTTGGAGTGGACTGAGTTCAGGCTGTCTCCGACACAATTAGAACCCTACTCTGATTTCCTTACAGAGCTATCTTGCAAATAGGAATAAGCTTCAAATCTCTGTGCTGATCAGTAGGAAAATTTCTTCTTCTGACTTTCCGTTTTTTCCTAAAACCACTCCAGAAAACCCCAGTGCTGAGGACTATATTGGAACAGTGAAAGCCTGCACATAATTATTCATTTTCTTAGGCTTCTTAAATCAAACACCATCTTTGCACACCTTGACCGCACTGCTACAGTCCACTACACTGCCAAAGTGAGGGGTACTTCATATTGGTATTTCAGTATAAGGATGTAGTTCAATTAATAAACTACATGATTTAGAACACCAAAATTATTAACTTTCAGTCTAAATGTTTAGTTTTAACCTGTGAAGTGCTCTTAAAGTCAGTAGCACAGATTTTTTAAAGACTTTCTGATGCTTACCCAGCACAAACATCAAATATTGTAAATGCAACTGGATATACCACGCTCTGCGAGGAGTTCTGCCATTTTCTGATCAATTACTGCCTTCTGATACTGGCAAGAGAGGCAAAGGTTTAGAAATGATGGAAACCTAAATGTTGGTGAATAAATGTTCTTCCATCACTGCTGAAGTAATCCCATGCCCCATCATTTGGGCAATGAAAACAGCCCCAGTAAAAGTCACATGGAGTCAAAATGCATTGAAAGATTTCTTTGTGAGAAAACTCTACAAGAATTAGAGGAGTTTATCTGCATCTCAAAAATGTAGATAGAAAACAAAGAAATGTCCTTGGAAAATTTATGTCACTGGAAGGTACATTTTCTTCTTCTTCAGCAGAGCATTAGGGCAGAGTGCAGCCTTGGAGCTTACAGAAATTCACATCTCTATTTACAAAACCAGCTGACAGCCTTACTGAACCCTGAGCTAGAGTGTGGAGAGCCTGACTAGCCTGGTTCTAAGCCTGGCTCACCTGCCTTTGGAATCATGCTACCATTAGCTTTGCCAGCTTTGTCTCCTTTCCACAAGCACAAACATGCTTTAGTCAAAGGAAACAATATGTTAACAATATGTGTAATACAGTGAGGTACCAACTGAAACACCTGTAATTATTGGCCCTGAAGACACTGAAAAGAGAGATTAAAAACACATGTGCACTTTAAAAACAGTCAAGGTGCATGAGCACATATTAGCATCCCAGGCACTGAGATAATTTCAAGATCCTGTTATTTCTAATTTTATTTCTTTTTTTTCTTCATTGATCAAGCTCTACATGGTCTGCCTCTGTCTTATCAAAGGATGTCATTACATTCCTATAGCATTTTATCAAAGTAAATGATCTCCCCTAAAACTCCATTCTTTCAGAAATGGCAAGAGCTTCAAAATTATCTTTTAAAATGAAATACTTGTAGAGATTAACTCACATGTCACAGGCAGAGTGGATGTGGGTGAAGATCTACAATCTCAGTATGCACGAGCCTTGCACCTACAAAATGAGTTAAAAATCACAAACAAATTACCTATCCAATTCACCAAATTCTGTTCATTCCCACACTTAGAGGAGACAATCCAAAGAAAAAAAAGTAAGAAAAAGAAATAAAAGAGAGGATGGAGTGCTCTTTAACATTTTGGTCTGTTATTATAAACTTACTGCTTAAAATAGTTAGGAAAAAAATGATCCCCTGAGCTCAAATTTGTAGTCAGATACAGATCAGTGAATGCAGAGAACTTTCTTTTACCACTGTGTAGGCTTAGAGTACAATCTCCAGGAAATGGAGACCTAGGAGCTCTATTCCATAAAAGGGAAAAGTATTTAGAGGCCCTTGGCTTTCAATGTGTTCTCTCTGCAACTCATTTTACCATAGTAGAGAAAGTTAAGTATAATCAGTTAACTTCCCCTGGCTGAGTCATGGCTGAGGCCGTGTCAGCAAAGGCTCAGAGAAAGGTGCTTTACTCCATCTCCACTGATAGCTAGGCACCTGAGCCCAAATCCTCTGTCACATCTCAACAAGGGGACACAACAAAGAGCAGAAATAAACAGTGAAAAAAGCATTTTATTAATAGTTCTTGACCTCATGCTGCCTGCGGTCAAGTCTCATTTGTCAACAACAGGAGTTGCTTGCTCATGGGTACAGCTGAACCGCACAATTCTGACTGGCTTTTTGTAGCTTTATTCTTTCTTGCCCTGTAAAGTGGTTGTAAAACATCACCATATTAAAAAGGTAACTTTTTGCACTCCTTTTTGTACAGCTGTAAAAATATACGAAATTCACGTAACATTTTGAATTAAGTTTTGCAGCTTTGAAATACTTAAAACCCAGTAAACTTCCTTCAAACAAAATCTGAGCAAAACAGGGTGTTTTTCTTATGTTTGCACCACAAAAGTGTTTTCAAAGACAAAGCATAATTATAGATTAAGATACACAGTTTGTTGGCATATATTAACTGTCTCCTAAAATGTCAAAAACCCAAAACCACAACACAACAAAACAAACAAATCCCTTAAAAATAGATCCGGAATCTCTCATTAGAAACACTTTGAAATTTTGCATTAGGACTCCAAGATCTTTGTATAATAGGAACATTCACTGGGAAAAGGAAAAAAAAATCCCAGAACTGAAGCTGACTCATTTACATTCTTGCCCTTTGTGACAAAAGGTCCTACATGGAAACTGGAAGACATTTTCTTTATTGTCTGCAACACAGGAAAAAAATTGACTAGTAGTTTCCTACTGCATCTCATTTTTATGACAAAATAGTGTTTTTTCAACTAAAGTACTCAAGTTTGCAAGATATTAAGATC
Source organism: Phainopepla nitens (assembly GCA_013400175.1). NCBI lineage: Eukaryota > Metazoa > Chordata > Aves > Passeriformes > Bombycillidae > Phainopepla > Phainopepla nitens. Next base: position 170,029 of record VXBQ01002017.1, on the reverse strand, counting down.
CTGCTTCAACCAATTTACCAAAGCACAGAATCATAGCCTCAGGACTAATATAAGGCACCTCTGTGATAACCTTAATGATCTGAGTTCCACCCACACTGACATCCATACAACTGCATAAGGTATAACCTGGAAGACAAAGTGGAGTTTCTGCTTTTAGGATACAGAACAATTCCACTGGGGCATGCAAAGTGTATATACAACCACAGTAAATTCAAAGGATCTGTTCTCATTCTGAGATTAATTCCTGAGTACTGAGATTCCTGAGTGACTTAAATAATACTTCTTGACAATCAGAACACTTCCAGGTTGCAACCTCAGAGACAAGGGATAAATGTGAATAATTCTGTCACAAAAATATTTTAAAGGAAGAAACTAGCAAAAGCTGAAGGAAAATAGAATTTCTAAAAAACTTCCCTCAAACTCAGTGGTTACAGACTTCCTTGGAACTACAAGCTATACATGCAGGACTTGATTTACAGAGCAGCATGACAGGAAAGAATCTCCTTTTCTGCTTCCTGTTTTCCTCATAGCTCAGGAACACATAAAACTGGATGGTTTTCAATCATCTGCTTGAATGAGAGAAAGGAAAAGTTAGGTCAGGCAGAAAGTAAAATGTTTTGATGCATGTCCAGCTTGACATGCACCCTGGCAGAATATCTCCAGTAATGGGTAGTTATGATACTCTTGAGACTGAAACCAAAAGGTTTGGAGGTAAGAGGTGACGCTGTTCCATTATCAACAAGACCAACCTCTACAACAAGGCATTTGGCTTGGTTATGTATCAAAAATTTACATTAGAGTTTAAAGATATCCGAAAACTAGTGGAAAATGCATTCTGGGAGTTCTGTACTTAACTCCCAGAGGATCTGTTCTGGTCCCAGCTTTAGCTTTTCCTTGATACATTAAAAGAAAAAGCAATTGGACCTGATTTCACTCACAGGCAATGATTTTAACATAGCTAAATGGAAATTTAAGACTTACTAAAAGATCATAACTGTGTTTGAAAATAGCACTTTTCTTTCTGTAAAATGTCAGCTTCATTTGTTTTAGCAATGTTTTTACAGTTTCTGTTTTGTAAGCAGCCAGTGTTTAGATTTACTTCTCTTGCAGTAAAGCATCTAAAGGAGTGGCTTACAACAACTTTTTTTGTCTTGCAAGAATTCTAGGCTGAATTTTATGCTGCAGTCAATCAGCAAACACAGGAAGAATGTACATATTTTAGAAACACTGAGGAGCAGTATTTCACTAGCTTTTTAGACTAGTAGACCCAGATTTTAAAGAAAGGTTTTTCTTTTAAGACAGCCTATTTTAGACAGCCTGAAAAATTCCCAATTCCACTTTTTTTTAGGGGCAAGTAGGAGTTAGTGTTGCCTGAATCAAACTTTTATAAATTACTCTTGTTTGGATGCATTTTTTTTTTATTTTCAGGAATTTTTCTATCTAGGACTAAAAAGAATATAAGGAAATGAGCTTATAAGCAGCACAGCCTCCCTGTGATAACAAATGGTTTTAAGAATTCCATACAAGTTCAGGAAAAAAAAAAGTTCTGGTTCACTTGCAGTTTTTATTAATTCTGAGGCTTTTCTTTGAACATATATTCTTGCGACAGAACTCCAAAATAGTAATTTTATTGAGACAAGGTTGTACCTAAGATACTGGACTCAGCTCTCTCATGAGTAGGATACCTTACTGACCTAATTTTTCTTTTCCTTTTTTTTTTCCTCAGTGGGCTTTCAGCTGGAAAAGCAAGAAGACTAGTAGCACTGCTCAGCCAGGTGGCCTCTAGGAAAAAGTTCATTGGGATGAACTTTCGAATATTTTAAAATAAAATTTAAAAATATACATACAGTGAAAAAGACGGTACATGTGATATTAAGGAAAAATTAATCCCTGATTTATTCAGTATTATGCATAAGTTAAAGAATTCAGCCAACAGTAGTAAATCTGATGATCAGAAGACTGTCAGATCTCAAGGCATAGTTGCTATATTTCTTAACTTGCAGATTATTTTTTATAGACTTTAAGGAAATGCAGTTTAATGGAAGAATGTGAATATAGAGTGAGAGAATATTTGGCATGGAAAATAAGGAACAGCATATAAGAAATTGTGAAGATAAGAGTGGGAGAACAGTACACTTAGTGTCATTCAGGAGAGCAGTTCAAAATAAACCCAGTGCTAGGAAGTACCTGGAAAAAAGTCTCTTACAACATAAAGGCAGTGACCTTAAAACAGGATAAAATCAAACAAAAGTTTAAATGATATGTGCGTAAAAAGTGTTGCCCTCTTCCTCCCCCTAGACAACTTATTGTTTGAAAGAAAATTTGTTTAGAAGGCAGTGCCAGTCTGGTTGTGTGGTGCTGAAGGACCCCTCTGATGCAGGACCTGTGCACTGATAAATCCCCCAACAGAAACCGTACCATTCAGAATACCAGGAGATAATACCACCCAACATGCTTTTGCCTAAATGAGCATCATGTACTCAGTCACACAGAGTCACCTGGGTTTCTTTCTTCTACTCCTTCTCATAGATTTGGAGAAACCTAGATATGTTTCTGCTGTCTGGACTGCATGTATTGTACATCACATTCTAGTTACACATTTATTTTTGTCTATGGTGTAGGCAGAGTTGGGAGCTTGAGACGATATTTCCTCAAACTGCCACTTGACTATATTCTTAGTCAATGTAAAAAGAGAACAAATACATTTGTGTAGAGGGGAGACAGATTAGATAAGGGGAAAAAAAATCAGTGTTGCTTGGTGTCAATTCATCCATTTTTAAGAAAAATCTTAAGGTTTCTACATGAAGTAAAATTTTTGAAAGCAATTTCTACATAGAAAGATTCTACAAATTATTCTGCTTTGCAGGGCAGCAGGATATCAACTTGGTGTAATTTGGAAAAAATGACTACCAAAGGCCTGACTTAGCAACATAAGTAAGTTGAAGGCAATTAGGGCAGAACACTATTGCTTAGTGACCCAGGAGTCTTGTTTCTATTCAAGCAAAAAAAATTTAAAACGAAGAAATTAATCTAAATTCTTTCTTTCCCAATCACAAAGGGTAATCCCAGAGGGCACACTTTGTTGAACAAACCAACAACAAATAGCTTTCTTTGGGATCTAGAATGCAATCGCGGGCTTTCAAGCAGGGAGATATACTTGGCTTTCCATCTTGCATAGATAAATGGCAAAGCAGCAAAAAAAGCATTTTATTCCCATTTTATGCTTCCTGAACACAATTAGATTGACATTTGCTTACTTTAGCGATACATGGACACCTATTTTTGCATTGAAAAAATGAACACATGCCAAAAGAGCATGAACGTGTTCCAATTCCTTTTCATGAGAAAAGAATTATGGATCCTAGTCCACTGAATATTTTTTCAAATGTTGCTGTACACCAGGACAGGAATATCTTCACTATCAATTTATTCAAATAAACAGCCATTGTGTGGATTTTGACTGCTTTCCTTTTTTTCTACAGAGCTGGTAGTTTGCTCATCCAGGTTGCAATGTCCTAGGGATCTAGGGATGCTGTATATTAGGTCACAGGAATCGTTGCTTTTGCTAGAAACAGACCAATTTTATTCCTAGAGTATACATTAAATCTTCAGGCCTAGCCATCTGTGAAAAAGCAAAGCTCATCATATCCCCTCTTCCTTCCTGCCAGCATACAATACAGAAGTGTGGAAAAGCAGTAACATTTTGCAATGCCACCTTGTCAGCTTTTTTCCTAGAAATAGACACAATTTTGAAGCCAGCAGCAATACTAATAGTTCTTATCAATATCACTAAAACCAGGTATAACAACAGTAGCAGCAGCAACAACTAAAACAACAACAATAATAATAGATTAACAATGCAAAGGATAATTGCTCAATTTTAGTATTCTCAAAAGAGGTGAGGCGAGGGAGGAAGTCCTCAGTGTCTCATTCAGGTGTGATGTCACTGCAAAATTGGAGCCAAAAGCTCTTTCTTTCTCAAATGATCTATTAATGAAATACAAGATTCTGCAAACACACTTTGTAGAAGGTCTTTTGCCTGTATTTCTGAATCATCTACAGATTTCTGTGTGCTGTGTTATTCCTTGCTACTGACTGTATGCTTCTGGGACATTATAAATACCCTGACAAGAACCCTTGAGATGTAGTCACACAGTGTTATTTTCACACTATGAAGTTCTTACAGTAAGCATTTCCAAACTGATGTAGCTTTTCATTTAAATTTAATTTTGAGAAGGTGTGATAGGAAGAGGCAGCATATTTGCAGCACAATTCAACTTACATACCATGTAAAGATAAACTCTCTAGTAGCTTGGATGAAGCCTGGTCTTGATTTTTTTTTTAATTCGTATTTAAAAGCTAAGACCCACAACAATCAGAGACAGAAAGATCACCTTGTTACTGTTGCATTTAGCAAAGATATTCTATGTGCATTTTACTGGCCAAGTTAGCAATGAATTGGATTGGATGACCCTCCAATGAGGCACATGCTGAAACAGCAACAAATTCCTCAGAGCCCCTCTTTCACTAATTGGGCTAACTGAGGCAGTAATGAATTTCAAGGTGAAACCAACAAAGCAAATTTGATTTAATAATTTGAGGACTGTGAAGGTGCTGCATTAGACAGGATGATGTAGTAATTAAAACACAGGTGAAATAAATACTCCAAAACGCACACACCATAAAAGCTGTTAGCACAGAGACTGTTTCATCAGGCGTGTTCATGACATGACTGTTCCTATATCTCACACAGTAAAATATTAATTTGCATTTTTTAGAAGGTTATTTTATAACACAGCCACAGCACTGAGCTAAGCTTCAGTCATCAATAACATTGGGTGAACTTTGTGAGATGAACCCTTTGCAAGCAGCCCACAGGGTGGCTTTTCATACTTTGCTCAGATTTCCAATCTCAATCGGTGCATGTTCCAAGCTCCCAATGCAAACAAAGCCTTGAAAACGAAAGACTGAGGACAGCTGAGTTCTGACTGAAACTTTTAGTAGAGCAGTGCATCATATTACCATTACAACTGACTGATTACATAGATGCTTTATCTTATTACTGAAAAGTAATGCTCTGCCTACTGTCCCTAGTTTGAAAATACCAGTATCCCAAGGGGGAGAATTAATCTCAGGTAGCCCTTGCAAGCCTCTCTCAGGTAACCTCTGGCTGCATCTCTGACTTGAAAAGTGTCGTGGTTCTCTCCTGCTCTTAGATCACCAAATCTTAGCCTGAACTCTGTGTGGCCAGAAGGAGACATCCCTTCTGGGGAAGTGGCTGCAATCAAGAACCCATGGCCAAAATTATAGGGAAAATAATTGGCCCTTTTTTGTTCTTATTTGAAATACAGATGCGGTAGCTTCAGGAAAATTCAACCTGAGCTCTTTGTTTTAACATGGGGAAAAGGGAGAAAGCATACTGCTTCGTCACCTCAGAAAGAACAGATTTGCTGACTTGCAGAAAGGATGGTCTGAAAATGAAAGCAAGCAGTTGTTTGTGAGAAAAGAGAAGCAAGTCCCCATTTCCTGTGTTCTTGAAGTTCTGCACGCCATCAGAATCCAAAATGAGGGACAGGGGATTATTGCTAGTACCAAAAAAAACCCAAACAAACAAACCCAAACCAGCTCCAGAGCTGCATCATTTCCACTACATCATACAGTCTCTGTCCACAGAATCCCAGGACTGGGAGCACATGGTAATGCTAAAAAGCAAAAAAGGAACAATTCAACCTTTTATTTTTCAGGTGTCCTTAAAAATAAAGTAAATGTCCTCTTACACCATCCACTTCAAAAGCACCTCAACCACTCTATTTGTCTTCCAGATATTAACAATGAGGACCTGAAGGAGAACTTAATCATCTGTTTGTAGTTTCCTTACTTTAAGGAAACACTGATGTATTCTGCATACAGACCAGACTGAAGTCAGCATTTCCAAATGTGCCACATCAAAGCTAACGTTTGATGATTTAACTGAATGAAGTACATAATTCCTCTTACTTTTAAGCTCCTCTCAGCAGGAAGAAAATGAGGCCTATTTTGGCTGCTTGTTAAAATTCTAGATTCAGGATCTTTACAATTTGCACTCTAATTGGGAAATTATCCTTATTGGCTTGCATCTTCTAGAAAGCATGGTAAGAAAAATAACTTGTCGTTTTCTTTTAGAAGGCTATCAGATACAGAGAAGGCTACTCGGAGAACACATAGTTTGCTAACCTTGTTTCTGCCATTTTCAATTATTGTTTTTCAAAACCTAGGACTAGGAAAGTTAATAATAAAAGTCAAAGGGAATTTTTATGCATTGACTGGCACATACTGTACCAAAACCCCACATTTTTCTGGGTAATTAGTTCAGAAAAAAGCTTTGAGGAAAACAACAGCTTTGCTCTTCTGGAACAGCACAAGCCAAATGTAGCAAAATGTTCCTCATGTCCTTTGTCAAAATCTTTCCCTGATAAAGTTATTTAGCCAACACCATTCCATTCCTGATTATATCCAGGAGCTGATCCAAAAAAAAATGTACCATCTCATCAACATCCAAAAAAACCCCACACTCATTTGGTATGGTTTTATCAGTGTTGTGCACAGGGAGGCCTTAGGAAAGAGATGAGCTTAAAGCAGAGAACCACTTCTACAGGAAAGAGAAGTCCCAAATGTAGCTTTGGGGGCTACATTTCACATACTAGTTTTGACATTTTTATTTCAAAATGTAAAATGAGAATAGGGGATATGAGAAGGGCATAAAAAGAACAGAGTTACTCATATTCTATGAGGCTTTAAAAAACTCCAGGACATGCCATGGGTCAAGATTTGCCACAGAAATATCAGACCTAGTGCAATTGTCTGTTTTTTCCAGGGCACTCCAAGTCTGCAATAAGAGCAGTGAGTAAGGCATGGAATTGCACTTCAGTCCCTCAGTTCACAACCAGCAGTTCAGCTCTGGTGCAAAGGACTGAGTTTGTACAACACCTCCTGTTCCATTGCAGCTGCTGATAGTTTGATATCTCCTGGGAGAGGAGCAAGGAGCCAAAGTGAGAAAGGAGCAGGAATCATATCTTGATACTGAGGTAAACTGACCCGAATTCATGTTTCTTAGTCCTATTTCACAGCACTTTGCAAGCTAGCCTAGAACTCAGTATTGCTCTTGTCATCACTATAGAACTATCATCACTTTATCACGTTAAGAAATTGTGATGTGTATCTAATTAGGCTAATTTTATATATGATGAGTCAAAATGGTATTCTGTATTTGCCTACTTATAAACAATTTGCATACAATAAGTATGTAGTCACATACATCAAGATTTATTACCTTATTTTTTCTTTCTTTATGTCAAATATTGTAAACGAGGTTGCATTAAAGTAATGGAACCCATTATCTTAAGTTTAAAACAGTTGTAGAGAATTATGGAATGCAGAAGATTCAGTGATTCTAATATATTATTAAATAAAAAATACAAAATCAGGTAAAGTATTTAGAAAATATCTCTTAAAAGAAGACATAGAAACTCATTGTAATTTTAACAATACCATAAATCTACATAGATAATCTTTAATCTTTAATAGAAGAAGTGCTGAAATACGAATGCTTCAAAAGTTTAATTGTTAATCGAAGTTTTGGGGTTTTAGAGTGCCTCTGGACAACATTCTGGCAAATGCCAAGAAAAAAAGGCTGTGCATTATTTACCTGAGGTAATGGAAGGCAAATAAAAAGCCTTAAAGAGACTGAGATAAAGGCACACAACAAAGGATGCTCATTCTTTCCAAACATCTCCTTCAATATTTTGATGTTGACCTTGAGCTGCTTTGTTATTCTGCCCAAACAAAACAAACTTCTGATTTGAGGACTGATTGCTTTATAATTTTACTACACTTTATCACTTAAGACTTTCATCCTAGTTCCTAACTTCTAGATAATAACTGTCCTAGATAAGAAATTAATGTAATATTTTACTACTAAATAGATCCAAATACAAGGATGATAAATTAATACAGGACTGTCCAGCAGTCTAAACTCTGCTATTTCATTAAATTCCTTTACAGAAACCAACAATCATTTTAATCCAGGCACCACGTATTTTTCAAGGAGAGGTTTTGACAAAATCTTCTATCAAGCATCTTAAGGAAACTGCTCCCACAGGACAAAAGAGAAATACCTCCTATAACTGAAGGAAGAAAATAAAGGACAGAAGTTCTCTGTGCTGCAGACATTACACTTCCACAGGTACTGAGGTGCTCAACACAGTCCTGAAGAATCAGGAAAAGTGGGTCAGTACAGATGATTAAAGATGAGATGGGAAAATCAGAGCTAAAGACTGCCAAGGTAGTCTATGCAATACTGAGCACCTGACTAATAAAATGTCAAGTGAAAAAGGCAAATCAATGCACATGAGGAAAAAAAACAAATATAAAATACATTTAGTTTAATAAGAGCCCATCATTACATTTTATAAGTCAGGAAAGAGATCAGGGTAATTTTGAATAGTTCTCTGAAAATAGCATTCAGCAGCAGTCAAAAAGGCAAAAGTGTTAAGAATTAGTAGGAAAGAGCTGGAAAGGGCATAGAATATGAGACCAAATCTTTAAAACAGTTCTAGTCACATCTCAAAAAAAATCACAACAAACCAAAAAACCAAAAAACAAACAAAATAAGCACACACACCCCAAAAAGAACAACGAACCCTTAACAACATAAAAACAAATGGTTCATTAAAGAAAGATTGGTCAGTAATTGCAAATGGTTTCTACGCAAAAAGGACACTTCTGGATAGAAACAGGTTAAAAAGTGATGAATAGACTGAAGAGGGTGGCCTAATAATTACTTGCTCTCAATTCCTCACGGTACATATGGATAAGGATGCCAAAAGCAGTTACTAGGCAATTGTTTGAGTAGAAAAGAAGTTCCTTCACAACAGTATACAATTAAATAATTAAATTTGTTACCAGAGGAAGCTGAAAAATAATCAGAGCACGTAAGTCAGTTCAAACAGAGATCAGATGCTTTTAGAGGAGAGGGACAGTAGTAACTCTATAAAGCCCCTGGGCCTGGAAAGGCCTGAGCTGCAGATGGTTGAAAACAGTGAGTGTTAAAGAAGGGTTCAGCTTTTGGAGCAGCATGAACATGATCCTTATGTGGGATCAGATGAATGTTTTGCAAGGTCTGGATGTGCATTCCATATGTTCACTGGTGAAAGCACCTTCAATTTCTGAAAGAAACTGATTGTGAGAAAGTAAACAAAGGAGAAGTGCCTTTTTGTCCATCATGAGTAATTGGCAATGCTGAAGAAGTGGATAGACAGGACAATAGGCAGAAGAAAGCAATGGGAGAAGAGGACCTTTTCTTACATTTTTCTAGTTAATACAAACAGTACATGCTAAGACCACAGCCAGGACTAAGATCCAGGATGATACTGTGCTGGATTCCTAAGCAGCTTCCATGAAGAAGTAAACATATCTCAGTCTGAAGAATGTCTGGCATCTCCCTGCTTTGTCACGTTTTGGATTCTTGCAGCTGAGCAATCTTCAGATGTTTTTAAGAGGCTATTTGGGTGGCAGGTCACTGAAGGGGTTTTCAGTTCTTTAAGATCCATCACAGAAAAAGAATTGAATTTCACAGGAGGAATGACAGTAAACCAGCACTTCCCAAACTTTGCAGTCTTACACACACAGGCACATTTCCTTGCACACACACTAAAAGACATTCCCCATTTTATGGCTCTGCGAAGAAAATCCCGTTTGTCTTCAATGCCCTTTAATAGAAGACACAGGTGCAAATCAATACAGAAACTTCCAGAAAATCAAGAAGCTGAGACTGGCATGAAGTCGATTACAAAGTTTCATTGCTGCTCTTCATCTTTTTTCTACTTATTATCACCGAATCCCAGAACAGCCCAGGCTGGAAGGGACCTTGAAAGATTGACTTGCCCAATCCTTTGTGGGAAAGGGAGCCTGGATGAGATTATTGAGCATCCTCTCTAACAGTGTCTTGAAAACCTGCAGCAATGGGGACACTACCACGTCCCTGGAGAGGTTGTTTCAGTGAATGATTCTTCTCATCGCAAAAACGTCTTTTTTATTTTGAGATGACATCTCTCCCTGTCACATATATTCAGCTGTACAGTGCTCCCTACACTCCTGGTCCAAAAGCCTCACACGTGGCTGAAAAAACATGAGAATAATCTCAGCTCAAATCAATGGTACAAACCGCGGAAATGTGTTTAAATGCTCTTGCACTCCCATTGGTTTTCTCTTACAGAATTTACAGCAGTAGGAATAAATACATTTTCTGGGATAGAAGCTTGAAATATCTTTTCTCTTCCTCTAATATTTCTTACTAGTTCAGCCAGAATAAACATCAGGTTTTAGCAGGCAAAGAAATGTAAAAACTAAAAATATAAGATTGGTCTAAGATACAATGGATGGTCTTCCCCCCTGAGATATTAAAAACTTGAAAAAGGCCACATGACTCTAAAAGTTATTCACAACTCTGAAAGTTATTTCACACTGTATTATTTCCCTTGTGTAACTTGTAAACTCAACGTATAACAGAAATTTCACAGTAAGGTTGCTTTAACAACAAAAAGATATGTAATATATATAATAGAATATATATAATTCTAAATTTTCATTCACTATGGCTAGATTCTCCATCACAGATGCACAAGATCAAAACAAACTACATTTAATTCTTGTCTGGCTAATTTTGCAAGAAACCTACTTTCTTTACCACAAAGCACAATCAAAGCTTCCACTCACTGCAGAAAGAGACAAACTTCCAATCAAAGCTTTCACTCTCTACTTTGAAGAGACAAGCTGTACATTTTTTTTTTGCATCTAAACCTGCAAGTTTTCCCTGTGCTATTTTGCTGCAATACAATTATGCTTTTAACTTTGCCAAGGCATACCTTGTCCTCCCATTGTATGGTTTGCAGGACTGAGCAGGGAAATATTCCTCATATCAAATCCCAGGAGTACAGGTAAGTAAAGGAACGTGACAAACAGTTCTTTCAACATCCAAAAGCCAAATTTTCACTTCAGCATCCCTCTTCCCCTCGAAGCCCTCAAGCTCAGTTTTGCCTTAGGCACTGTGATGTGAAACTTTATCTAGTTCGCTTGTGTCTCTATCAATTCAGTTAAACTGAACTGAACACCACTTTGGCATTAGTCCTATTATAGTTAATAGAGTTGATACAAAGAAATCAAAACTTGATAAGCTGAGGAAGCAATTGTTGTCTCACAGACAATGCAGATACCTGCTTTTTACTTTCAACTGAATTTGCTGTTTCATTCAAAGATTCATCAGTTTGGATATGACTGGATACAGTTGCTAAATGCTGATCCATGATCTCTTTCAAGTGCTCCTACCAAAACCAGTAATACCAAAGTTGATGCTCTCTGTGGGGAAGGATCAAGAGAAGAAGAGCCTGGACCCATTTCATTCTGTTCATCATCTTCAATATTATATTACTAATAGTACTACATGCCTTCAACATATTGAGAGGCATGAGAATATGTACAGAGGGAAGCCTTCATGAGGAAAGGTTTCACTTTAGCCTAGGGCCATTTGTCTCCTGAAGTTTTCTGTTTCTTTGGTTTGGGTTTTTTGTTTGTTTTTGAATCAGCCTAAGTTCCTGTCCTAAAATCCGGGGGTTTATTTTAGGCTCTCTGAATTGCATTCTGCAGGAACTTTTTGCTTCTCAGATGACTACAGGGAAGTCCAGGGAGACAAACTTTGTTAGGTTAAAAATTAACCTTTTTTATATAATGGTCTTTCCTGAAATGACTTACTTCAGATTACCTTCCAAAAAATTTGCTTGAGGCCGTGGAAGAAACAGCAAGCTAAAGAGAGACAGCTTCTATCCTTCTCTAAATTCTTAATTATATTGGCTAAGAAATAAAATTCTTAAGAATTAAGATCTTAATTCTCTTTATTAATGTTCTGTTCTATCCAAATCCTAGGCTGCAGTAATTAGGAAATCATCTTCCCAATGTTTTTCCTCACAGATCAAAAGAAATAAGAGAGAAACAGAAAGCTAGAACTTAGAACTAGAGTTTCTAGGTTTTCTAGAAATATTTAATATATGTTTCACTCATCTTTTTTTACATCTTCCCTTCATTTCTTCTTTATACCCAACAGCTGACTACAAACAAGTAACAACTGCCAAGTTAGGTTAACAAACAAAATATATAATGTCTATATCTATGCAAAAAATATTTTAAATCTATCTAAATATAAATTAATACCAATGAGATTGCAAATAAGATGATGTCGAATTGTGTTGAACATGTTTCTGGGGCATGTAAATATTTTTTTCCAACACAAAATTTTTTGTTGTTGCTAATGTTTCTTAGTTAGAACAATGTTTATTTGAATTTCCATGGCACTTAAAAGACAATCTACAAATTCATTTTCTAAGTGTTCCCTCCAAGTGTTATGTTTTTAACCTCGTTGAAAAGAAAAAAAGTATATTTTTACAGAGCAAAGAGGATAAAGTTACTAACTGAGCATGCCACTTATGTGTTTTTATTAAGGGAAAGATTTAAAGTCAGAGCCAGCAATGATTTTTTTTCTAAAATTCACATTATCCAGTTAAATCTGAAATTATTTTCTGACTAAATGATGGAATCTAGAAGATAAACAGGGCAACTACACTACTTTCCATAACAATTTATTTGCCAATCTGTGTGAATGGCACCACAGAGGAAAAAATCCATTTCAAGTCTAAATATGTGTTAAGCATGCTTTTGAACTGAAGTGAAGCAAAAAGCAAATTTGAATCACACAGCCTGTTTGCATTACAGTCAGTACCTTAGGCAAATATACTGCAGGGCTTCATGAATTTTCAACTACAGAGTTACCATTACACTACAGTGCTTTTGGCATTAAAAATTTAATTTTATTCACTTTTTGAACCAGGGTGGAGTAATGGAATTTTATTTAGTTCACTCATTAGGTTCATACTCTGTCTTCATTTGTATTTCTTCAACTATACCAACACAGAAGTCAGGCATTAGTAAGTCATGCAACTTTTCTAGTCAGGTTACTCTGCAAAGACAGTCAGCAGTTACTTTTTCAGTTTACTCTCACAAAGCTGCCCAGCTGCAGCCCTTACTGTGATGAGTTAATATTCCTGAGGAAGACCTGAATACTGAACTCATGCTGAATATACTCTGTACACTGGTATATTATTTAATCTTATTAACTGACTAGAACATTAAATTTTAACCATTTACATCATTATTTCATGGCACAAATGCAGCAGAAAATAATGGAACCATCTGCTTAAGAAAGTGAGGGGTACAACATTCAGTTCTGACTTCTTCAAGGGATCTGGTTCTTCACTGTATAATGACACATCTTTCACTGTATCTTACAAATATTTTGGGAAAGATGATTTTTTTTTTTCATTTTAAGAACCTCAGAACATTCAAAATACAGGGAATGTAATTCTTCAGCACTTTCCAGTAAACACTTGCCAATAGAGCAAAGATTTACTGCTGTGAAGAAGAAATGATCACTCCCCAATGCACTTAAGTGAAACTGGCCACTGGTCTTGCTTCTTCACCTGAACTGTTTATCAGGTGTTGGTACTGTGGAATAAATACTGCTTCAGGCTAGGTCCAGATGATTAAATTCACTGCAGTAAAAAAAGCAGATGTCTCATTTCTTGCACTGCTGAACTAAATCTCACTTTTGTCACATACCCAAAGCACACTGCACTTCCAGTTACCAAGAATGCAGAGTTATATCCTGAGTTTTATGAAAATCCATCTAGGTGGAGCTATCAGTTCAGTGGAATAATGTTTGACAGTTATGGAAAAAGATATAGCTTTTTGGATAGTAGTTAGGCAATCCAAAATTATTTTTATCTTCTAAAAATATTTTTTTAAAGTTTCCTATCTTCTCATCTATGACCCCATCCATAATTTTTACTGAACAGTTTAATTAAAATTGTTTACAAAGTAGCATTTAATTTAAAAGCTATCAAATGGTATAAAATTTTCTTGATAGGTTAATCAAGAAAAAAAAAAGACTGAAATATGTTAAAAATTATCAGAATAACAACTGACCTGTGCAACGCTCCTGTGTACAGGGCTCCTTACTCACTGCACTGGATGAGACCCACAAATGAGAAATTAGCCCAACTGTAATAAATAACAGAAGCAAAATGTAAAATGCAAGCAGAAAGGTTATTACCTATCAGAGGAATTTAAGGTCTGGAATTCTCATGGTCACCTTGCAGCACAGGTGAAGAAAGGATAATGAATATTCAGCAGGTTGATGGCTGGAATGCTGTAGACAGGAGCTTCCTGTGTTAAACATACAGAAACAAATTCAATACTAGATAGAAAAGGGTGGGATTTTTTGTTTGTTCAAGCAAAATGAACAACTCCTTTCAAACAGATGATCAGGCAAAGAAAGAAAACAGGATGTTACCACAGGTTAATTTCTTTCAAATAATCACAGAATAACAAACCAGTGAGTAACAGAAACAAAGTGTGCAGTCAGTTTGCTTAAGAGCAAATGAGATCTCATTCTGCCATTTTTTACTGAAGTTTACTTCAACAGAAAGCACCTCTAGAAAATTCTGAAGTGAGCTTAAGGAAGTCAGAAGGGGAGTTCTTTAACAGGATCATTATATCTTATTTTGAGAGCATCTCTTTAGTGTTGCTGGTTTCCCAATGTACTCCTCATCCTTAAACCAAATATCTGCATACTCTGAATAACCTTCAGAGAAAGAGACCAGTATTTTGCCATATATTAAAAAAAACAAACAAACCCCTAAACATATGACAGGTGATGTAAAGGGCACCTAAAATAGTGAGTCCGAGTGAGCAGCATTCATGATGTGGAACTCCTGGAGTTTCATCAGCCTTAGAGCTTGCCTAGTGACTTTGAACACGCACAAAAGGACATAATTGGTGGAGAAACCACTTCAGATGAAAGGAAATTTTCAGGGAACAGACTCCTGAGCCCCAGCTGCCTTCTTTAAATGACCAGAAAGCAGATAAGGGCTGCTGTGTCTGGGTATTACTTTATTCTCCCTGGCTGAGCTTCAAAACATCTGTTGCATAAGGAAAGTCTAATTAGAATGGCTGCCTCTACCCAGATGGCTGACATTTACTTGCCATGGGAAGAACCTGTCCACTAACAACATTCCCATGAACCTGACTGACATGCCTAAAGAGCAGGCTGAGCAGAGTCTATAGCCTGTTCCCAAAGACTACAGAAACCTCCAATCTTTTCCTTTTAGGCATTGTGGCCTCGATGGAAAAATCTGCAGTAGATGAGGGTGTGTGATAGAAACTAACAGTGCTCTGAACCACTTTGGAAAGCAGACAAACATATGGACTGCCAGCAGCTATTAGAATTTGGTGTGAAATCACAGGAGTTATCAGCCTGCAGCTTTCATGATCTGTTTCACAGCCATTTATGAATTTTTTTCCAAAATAAAGATAGCAGTGCACAAACAGACCATTTAGTAACCTATGTCTCCCTACATTACAAAAATCAGTAGTTTCTAAGCAGATGAGCTATCAAAACCTGTTCTTCGGGTATTTTATTTTGATGATCTTGTGTCTTACTTCCCTCACAGCAAGCTTACATGTCTCCTAGTCTCCTACCAGTCTGGAGAGCCTAGAGATAGCATTTGCTGTGCCTGGTTTTAAGCTTCACACATGCCAGGTTGCCAGCTGGCAGATCACACAGAATCAGTGAGAATTTCAGCTCATAGTGGAGCCCTTCCTCTCAACAGCACTAAGCTGGGTCTCTCCTCTCTTACCACACCACTGATTTTCACTTGTAGGAGTGCAGTACTTTTGCAGCCCTCTCCTGCCAAATTCAACAAGTCAGACAAGTTCAAAGGGTACTGCGAGGGAATGAAGGGAGGGCAGAGATGAAGAGGGAAAGATAGTTGGTTGACAACCAGAATAACAGCATAATTTTTAGTCCAAGGAAAACAATACCAAAAAACAGATTTTGGAAAGAATAAATGCATAGCTAACACTTAAAGAAGCTAATACTTAAAGAAGACCAGCGGACAACATACAAAGAGAAACATGTCTCTAAAAAATAGTCACGTAATATTTTTTCTCTAGAAAAAAGCTTATGTAGCTAATGTATGTTCAGGTGTCCCTCTTCCTCCTGTACTGCCATAACCTGGTGATGAGTTTCAAGCTAAGCTGATGCAGGAACTGGCAGATATCAGGAAGTTTGTAATTCCATGGCAGATGCAAGTTCAGATGTACAGCATCCGAAACAGAGACTATATAGAATAGCTTAGAAATACAGAGTAAATTGATGTCATAACAACTATGGTGAGGCTGCTAGACACGGTTCTAAGGGAAATCATGTTTCTTTGTTTCAAGTATTTGACAGCATGCAATGAAATAAAAGCTACAGTTTTTAAGTTCCCCACATCTCCTCTGTTGTCTTCTCCTCTTCCCCAATTAGGGTATTCGTGTGACCACATATTCTCAACATATTTACATATATGTTGACCACATATATGTGACCACATATTCTCATTGTAAAAGTTACAATATTGTAAATGAAGCACAAATGTGCTGGTTTTAGAGGCACAAGATGTGCAGCCACAGAAGCACCTCCCAAGCTTGACATAAAAGGATAACCTTTGGAATTTTAATTACACAAGACTTTAATAAACAAGTATCAATAAATATTTATGGATCTAACTTTTGGACTCCCCTATTAGATTTGTAAAAAAACCCCAAAACCAAGCAACAACCAACAAACCAATACCACAATTAGCGCTGTTGACATTCTTGTTTAAGGATAAACCCAGGTAATTGTCCAGTACTCCAAGTGGAAGAGTTGAGAAGGAAAGTAAACAAAGAATCCCCACAGAGGTTGAGAAAGACACATGCTTCCACACTCACTGGAGTTTGTGCAGCTGTAAAGCTACAAATTGTCACATTTTTCAACACTAAAACCAAAACTGAAACATTACAATTAAATCATAAAGATGCCCAAGATTAGTTATAGAAAAATACTGTACTGAGATTGCAAATACAAGCTAGTAGAAAAGAGAGAAGAGCAACTATGTATGTAACACTGCAACCCTTATTTTTAGAAAAACCGTGATCCATGTACATGGCAGTAGTTTATCCAATCTTTTTAGAGAAATAAAAAAGCCCGAATGTACTTAGAGGTACAGTAGAATTTAAATGGGCCTTCCAACTACAGAGTATCATAGCTGCCTCTAAGAATCACTTCATCTACATGTTTATAACACCCTTGAAAAAGAACATTAATCAATAACTAAAAACTGAAACAAAAGTTAAAAATATTTACTTCTACCGCTGATATATTCCTGATATCAGACCTCTCAACTGGACTTCTAAGAGTATGTTAAAGAAAGTACTCAAAACAATTATGTGAATGTTGTGGATTACCATATGCAAATTGACCTGCACACTGTTCTGCAGTTTGAGCCAATCTCATTTGAACCTTGAGGATTCTTCAAGCTAATTGGAATAGAGAACCAGTTATTTTGCTTTCATGCAAGGCTTCAATTTCTCCAAGTCTTTCCTCTAACATTCCTCAGGAGACAAGAGAACGAGGCATAGAAATGTCTGAGGAAAAAATTCAATTCCATAACCAAACTTAGAGTTGCCAAAATAACATGCCTTCCTCTGCTTGCTATGTTTTATGAAGGAAGTTGAATTTCCTGCTCTCTTCGAGAAGCAACAGAATGTTCAAGGCTTTGAGTCCCACAGAGAGACTAAAGATTCCATTAGCTACTATTTAATTTCTTTTCTTTTGGATAGCAGGGTTGCCATAACTGCCTCAGGAGCAAGGACATTTTCCACTGCCCACTGGGATGTTATAGGGAGAAAAATCTACACGGGCCTATGGAGTCTGTAAGCCTATTTTCACACTTGCTATCGTGGGACTGAGGGAATTTAGAGAAAGGTCAACATTTTCAGCAGTTTGTCTTGCAGAGAAATGGGAACTTGGTTCAAATATTCAACATAAAAGTCATGAAGAAGCAACCGGATTTAGTAGGGACCCAACAGTCCCACTTGACGCAGCCAGTTTGAGATTCACACAGTTGGGACACATTTTGCTCTCAGGTGACACCACAGGGGACCTGGAACTATGGGACAACTCTGCTCTCCAATCCACCAAGCATCTCTGTCACATTCTCAGTCCCACAATCTCCCTGTCCAGGAAAGGGCTGGTAAGGCATTGCGGCAATTTGCACATAATTTTTGATATTTTTATTGCTATAGCAACTGAGTGTAGGCATTTAAACATAGCAACAGACTTTTTATAGCACTTTCTTGGATGTCAAAATGGCACGTTGTTTTATTTTCCAAGCAGATGCTCAGAAGATAAGTACACAGCATGATTGTACAATACCCACCTTCAAAAGGAAGAAAAAAACTCCCAGCTTCACAATTTCTGAATCATATAAGCTGACAGATAAGTGCAAGACACGTTGTGAGTTGTGAGGTTTTTGTCATGAGTTTAAGAGATTTTGTTCTGAGAAAACATACCATCAACTACCACCTAAGAATAAAATTAGGTGAAAAACTTGGTGGATCTGTGCTCATTTTGTAAAAAGCTGTACAAGAAATTTACCAAGTCCTGCTCTGAAGGGAAAAATGTCCATCAACTCTGATCTTTGTTTGCTAAGCAACAGAAAAAGGGAAATCATCTTCATATTAAGTGGAGCCAGATTCTCAGGAGCGATCAAAGTCCACTGAGACAGGCCCATAGGTCATGCACATGGGCAAAGCTCCACACAATCCAAACAGCAACAGCAATTTACAGGAAGAAAGTTTTCCTTGCTAGATGGTTTAAGGAAATACAACTCATCATTTTCATAATAAGAATCACAGATTCACAGAATAATTAGGGCTGGGAGGGACCTCTGGAGATCATCCAGTCCAACCTCCCTGCCAAAGCAGAGTCACCTGGAGCAGTGACACAGGAGCGCATTCAGGTGGGTTTTGAATGCATCCAGACTCCACCATCTCCTTGGACAGCCTGTCTCAGTGCTCTGACATCCACAATGTAAAGAAGTTGTTTCTCACGTTGAGATGGAACTTCCTGTGTTTTAGTTTATGGCCATTGCTCCTCATCCTGTCCCAGGGCACTACTGAAAAGAGTCTGGCACCATCCTCTTAGCCCCCCTTGGAGGTATTTATAAGCAGTAATGAGATCCCCTGTCAGCCTTCTCTCAATTAACCAGGCCCAGCTCCTGCAGCCTCTCCTCACTAGAGAGATGCTCCAGACCCCTCATCATCTTTGTGCCTCTGCTGGACCCTCTCCAGTAGCTCCTTGTCCCTCTTGTCCTGAGGAGGCCAGAACTGGACACAGCACTCCAGGTGTGGCTCAGTAGAGGGGCAGGATCACCCCTCTTGACCTGCTGGTCACACTCTTCCCAAAGCAGCCCAGCTACTTTTCCTGTGTGCAGTATTTTTCCTCTGGGTCCTTAATTTTAGCATCATTTCTAAAGTGATCAGTAAAAATCACCACTTGGTATTTAATGTAATTTCTGAACACATTACTAGACAGGAAAATACCAAACAGCAACAGGACAGATTTCCTTGGGGATCTTTAGGTATTATTCACCCTTCTGTTAAAATTATACATCAGCTTTATAGAGAGTGAGATGGTTCGTGTCTGCTATTTTACTAAGAAAAACACTTAAAATCTGTTAAACAGAAAATGACAAAGCTTTGCAAAAAAATGAATCCAACAGGAAATATCAAGAGCTTCTTATAAGGGTACAAGGTTGTTAATAATCCAGTGACTCTATTCCATTAGCACATTATATATGAGTTTTGGAAGGGACATTTTAATGCTGTGTTTTATGCAGGAGAGATTTCAAACAGATCCCAAAAGCTCAACATGAAGATAAAAACTGAGTTTTACATGCTGAGGTTTTAGAATATATCCCACAAATTCTTACTCCCTGCCCATTACAGATATTTTCACTTAATGCATTGAGTAGTTTTCAAGCCCTCCTAATCTTGCTTCAGGTTCCTAAGATACTTGGGAATTCTGATAAATCTGCTTGGGTTTCTGCTCCACTGACTGTTGCACTTACTAAAACCAGCTTTCAGACAGTGCTGCTAATTTTACCTCTCAAAGAGTAGGAATAAGTTCTGAACTGCAACAGCCCTAAGGGAAGTCCAGATGGGCACCACTATACTGGCATAAGGGAACAAGACACAATATATAGGTTTGCTTCCCAGACTGAGGTGATGTGCAGAACATCAGATTGACTTAGTACCTCCTGCTGGGATAAACTCCACCCTCCACTGCAACTGGGCCTCAGTCATGTAATTCTATTTCCGTGAGCCCAGAGGTCAGCACCTTTCATTCACTATTTATAAAGAAAAATATGGGAAATTCAGCAGCTGAAATTGGGAAGCAATTTTCATACACTGTCAAATTACTTCCCTTCCTCTCCACAAGCTCTCCTTCAACTTATGGCTAGATGCTTTATTTTTAATTTTTCTGTTCAGCAGTTACAGCATAGTTCAGCCCAAGTTTGGAAGTTTTAACAGGAAACATTAATTGATATATGAGACCTTACTATATTCTACTACCTTCTAAAAGAGACTGGAGAAACTGGGAGAACATTTAAAAATTAAATAGAGGATTTTTCTCATCCAAAATTTCAGAAAAAGCTATCATTTTACAGATTTTGTAATTTGTTAGTACAAATGAATTCTAAAATAAGATGAGTGAAAATAGACCTGCTTCGCTTTCTTGGATTGTCCTAACTGAGAGAGTCTTTACCTTTGTGGTGTTCACTAAGTGCCTCCTCTGGCAACACTGAAGTCAATGGAAACTTTGCTGACGATTTCAAAAGTAAAGGCTCAGAGCCAAATTCCCCACGTATAACTTCAGCCTTACAAAACATTCTGCAGAATTATACAAAAAACATTCTGGAGAATCATAAACAGCATTAATTTTACTCAGAAGACAAGTCTCTATCCCAAAGCAATTATTGTACTTGCCCCAGCAGCCCAGAATTTCTATCATGCATTCATTTTCAGGATGCAAAATACTACAGTGGGTAAGAAAACAACGTGCAGCTCCAACATAAAAAGCTTTCCCTGCCACTACTGTTTGTTATAGCAACTTTTCAACCCATTTGCTCTTTGCAGAAATCCCAGTAACTAATCCAGTGGGCTGTATTTTATAGCCATGAGATTGCAGCTCTCTTTGGACAATCACCAGGTGTATTTGCACATAAATTAGGGGACTGCAGTGACTGTAAAGTATGTATGTGCATCACAACAAAACACAACAAAACACGCTTTGGTTGGGGAAAAGACTTCCAGGTTTACATACTCACTTGACATACATTAGCTGGCAGGTTTGCATGCTTCCCTCCCTGCTCCTCATCCTCCCCTCTCCAGCAATCTCTGTTAGCATAAGGAAAGATCATATTCTACAGGCCTTACTTGTCCAAACCCACAGATCTCTACAGATGTCTACCATCCTACAGGTCCCTGACTACTTGTGATACCTAAAGATTTTGTGTTTTGCAAATTTTAAGGATAGGTGAAAGTTCTAGCACATGGTATGGCATTCTTGATTTCAGCTATGAAATGGAGGTGAGCGTGTGGTCTTTGTTGCTGGTTTTGTTACTGGTTTTGTTGTTTCAGTCTCTTAGATATTTAATAAATTTGGCAATTCTTAAGTAAAGTTTAATTCTCAAATTGTTTTTTGAGATTGTAAAATTAATGATAGACACACTAAAATTAACCTAATGGAACAGAACTATAAAGCAAAAAACCCATTGCATCTACCTACTTAGATTAGAGGATTAAATCCAAGGATGCTATTACAGCTGAAGCTCTCAATCAAAACCTGAGGTTACAAGTCCACTTGCTCTGAGTAACAAATCCCTCTCCTTTTCAGAATCCTTAGGACCTACTTTCCAGGGAGGGAAAGTGAGTTATTATTTCAAAGCACTACCATAATAGCCATAGTCTTAGCTCTCCACAAAAGCTCTACAAATGTACATAAGCAATAATTCATGCCTTGAGTCACTAGTTTAGAAGCTTACAGAGATCCATCACCCACTCAGATTTCCTTTCTGTCAGTGATACTGAGATCCAAAACATCTCTTTGACCCACTTTTCAAAGGAAGCACCGACGGAGAGCACATCACAAGGAAATTCTTCTGCTTAGTTTACAGGAAGGCTGCAAGTTAGGACAGCAAAAAGATGTATTTCTGCCCACAAATCCCCCAGATCTTTAAAAAGCCCACAAACCTTGAGACAACAAGAATTTTCTTTCCCATTCCACTCACAAGCCTTCTTTTTCCTGGATTTACACACTTCCCTAAGAACAGCAAATAGATGAGAGAGGAGAACTCCATGTGAGAAAGATATACATATGACCCATGAAAGGAGAAGCTTTCACATCTGTCTCTCTCAGCTCCAAACAACTTTTTAAAAAGTTATTTGACATCAAACTATCCTTAAAAGCTGTCAGGAAGCAGACTGATTAAAAGGAGGATGGAAGAAGCTGGGGCTAAGCATTGTAGTTACGAATCTGGTGGCTAGATAATTCTTAATTTCCAATGTTTTGGTCCCAGATAAATAGGACTGCAGTTATTAAAGCTGACCCAGACACATAAAAAGATAGGAGGTAGGGAGGCGTACAGGTTTCATGCCCATAGACAATTTAGAACTTAATCCAGAAATACGTGAAGTAGATAGATTTCTAAAAGTTAAATACAATCAAAATCCTAGGTACTTATCACTGCTGATGTTAACACAATATACACTATGCACAAATAAGCAACTTGTACTTTTTGCATTAAATTACATTTTTGTCATGATAATATCTTTACTGAAGAGAAATATAGGCCTAGGTACTTTATGATATATTCTAAGTTTCAAAATAAAAAAGAATTGTGTGAAATAAGAACAATAGTTGTTGAAGTGCTATATCATGTATTAGTAATATATACTTTATACATACTTGGAAGAGTTAGACACAGATTAGTTATCCCAACCTTTACACGTTGTTAAAAATAAGTTACAGAAACTTAAACATCTTGTAGAATACCATCTAAACTTACACATCTTTGCACAAGTTGAAGGGTTGTATAAAACATCATAAGTCAAGTAACACATGCAAAACCAACAAATCAGAACAAGGGTTTTTGGTGGCCAGAAATACAAGAACATTATATAAGTGAGGACCCTCAGTATTCAGCATTTCATATACTGGACTGATTGTTAATTTCCACTGTTCTAATAAACTTATATTTCTGTGAGTTACATCATTAGATTATTAGGCTCCAAGTGTGGTATAATTGTTGATTTGGGATGCTATTGTTGATTTAAAACATGAAGGTCAGCTAGAAGTTTAACCTAAATGTACTAAGCCGTTCACTAATGATAGTCCAGAGAAAAATAAAATGGAAACTATTACAAGCTTTGCAATGAGATCTGAAATGCTTTAACAAGTAAGATTCATTTATCACAGTTTCTTGAAGCTGGATGAAGAAAACTTTCACTAGAGTGTACACAACACCTACCATATGAAATATAAATGTAGTAACTGTCAGCACTCACAAGAACACTGTCTACACTCAGAACTCTAAATTCACCCAATCTCTGTATGGCAGAAACGAAAAACTATGCTCTAATCACTCTGCAGAGATGGGAATTCACTACTGATTGCAGAGAATTTTTTACCAGGTGAAGCCATGCTATGCACATTTGAAAAATCAACTCACTAACACAAGTCGTTAGTAATGTGAGTTGATAACACAAACCTAAATCCTCAATTTCAGCTATCACTTCCTTGCACAGACCTCATTCTTTCATGTTGTTTACATTCAGCTGTCTGGAGCAAAAGAAAACCTTAACATACACATTAGAAAATAAAAATGGGTTTTAATTTCTCAAAGAAATAAAAAACACTGCAGTGCAGGGTACCTACCAAATACCACAGATAAAACTGAAAACAAAAATATCAGGAAAAGCAAATAATGAGATTTTTTTCTACTAAAGGAAACACGTTTTAACACTTCAAGATGTTTTTTTTCTCTGTACAGCATTCCAATTAAACACAACTTTGGGGTATTAATTTGCATCTAACAGGACTAAACTCAAACACAGACTGTATAAAGAAATGCTTCTGGAAATGCCTTTCTAAAAGATAAGTTTCAGACAAGTAGGTAATCCACCAACATGAACCACTCCAGCACTGTTAAAAGCATGAGGGAAGGAAAGTCATACAATTAAAAAAAATAAAAAAAGAGCAAACTGTGACTTATCTGCTTCTCTATAACATGGATTGCTCCTAAGACTTTCTCTTGGTTAGCATAATACAGATGACAGTATCTGTGAATCAGGTTGCCTTGAATTACTGACTACATACCTTTATTAAACAAGTCTCAGTATAATTAAGACAGCTTTTTCTTTTTCATTCTTGGATAGTCCCAAACAGTTTGTAAGCAGAACGAGGTTGCATTGACTACATCCAGTTTTTAAGCAGCTGAAATCTGACAAAGAGGTAGAATTTGAAGAGGGTGGGGGAGAAGAGGTAAAGAACCAGATCCTCGGTATCACAAGAACAAGGTACTGTACCTTTAAGGAGGAAAAATGGTTCCGTTCTGTTTCACGGCTGAAAAAGAGCTTATTCCTGGTTATAGAGATTACTTACCTAAAACTTCAGTTATTCCTCTCTTTCCCCTCAGGCCAGCCTCTCTTTCACTCTTGGGAGCTTTTACCATTTAAGGTCAATGTTACATCTGGCTCTAGTAACTGAAGCTGAAGCAATTTTTAACTCGGAGATCCAACAGGCTGCCTAACATTAGAATGAGAGTTTAAATTTAAAGTAACTCCTCAGAAAGCTTTTCTTGTCTCAGAGAATACATTATTAAAGGCTCTCCTATTCTGGCATAAGTACTTTGGGTATAACATGATGCAGACATCCCATTAGCATTCTTCATGTTCAGCACATATAAGCTCTACTTACTCATTTCTGATTAAAATGGGCAAATAGGAAGAACAGATGAAACAGTTTACATCATGTTATGTTAACCCTTCGACTTTTTTACTGACATAGATGCTACTATTTTTCATTCCTCTTCCCCTCCCTTTGTTTGGTCAGAAGGAGTCTAAATTAGAAAGCAAATAGAAGGCATGTGAACTTTTAAAGAACGCTGGCTTCGGTCCAG
The DNA here is from genome assembly GCA_013400175.1 of Phainopepla nitens. NCBI lineage: Eukaryota > Metazoa > Chordata > Aves > Passeriformes > Bombycillidae > Phainopepla > Phainopepla nitens. Next base: position 144,839 of record VXBQ01002017.1, on the reverse strand, counting down.
TCATGGGCTCTGCTCTCCACTAGCAGACTAGGAATAATTCCCAATGAAGTCCACAGAATTTGCTTGTATCCCATGAGAGAATGTAGCTACAAATGAGGCTTGAAGAGGGAAAAGAAACCCAAAACCTTCACCACAGTACATTCAGGTACCTGCAGAGCAATCACGTGCATGTGATTCAGAGCTCTCAGCTCTAAAACTGACAGAGATTTTACTTCAGCCCGTTAGCTATTTCAGACTATTTACTTAGGAGTATTGCAATCACATCCATAGATCCTAACTAAGAGTCCTCTAATGCCAGGTGCTGGGAAGTTATTAAATGCAAGAAAGCCAAACTCTGTCCAAAAATCCTTTCACAACTGAAGTAAAGACAAGAGAAAAGAAGGTGGGTAATAATAATAAAAAAAAAAGGCAGCAGATTGCATGTAAAATTATTGGATAGTAAGTTTTGAGGGCATATATTAGGGTTGTTTTAAGAGAAAGCAGCAAACAATACTAAATTAACTGCCTTTTGACAGTGGCTGATGAGAGCAGTAAGGCAGAAACAAATCAGACAAAAGAAAGTAAGGATTTGATGATTTGACTTGGAAAGCACCATAGGGGACTGGTGCATGGCTTGTAGGAGAAGTGGGCAAAGACGAGTTGATGGCAACATAGCACAGAAAATATGAAGCTGAGCACCTGCTTTGTGCCACGTGCTGTTTCAGCTGGCATTAGAAAGTCTATTATTCTACACTTGAGACATTCTTAGTTCGAAAAATCAACATAGTGAAAAAAGGCTCTGAAAAACTTCCCTAACATTGGTGCTTAAGCTTGTACCTTTACAGGTATTGATGTCCTTTGTCCACTTACAGTCCTTGAAACTATTCCTGACTCTGACAAGGCACCTCCTTCCATCTTTTTGAATTACTACTTCATTATCCACAAACTCAAGTTCTGAAACAGCTTCTAGTGACTCAGCATGGTTTCAGTCCTCCATCTAGCTACCTACAGCTACAGAATTTTTATTAGCATCTGTCATTCATCATTTCTCAGTTTTATTATCTCAGAATTTCTAGGCCACAAGTGTCAAATGCTTCATTTGTCTACAACAGAAGTTGTGTTTCTGTTAAATCTGCTTTCATCCCTTTCAGAGCCATAACTGCTTTGAACCCAGTTTGGGCAAGAACAAGTTGTTTACTGTCCTTCAGCATTACTGTCCTCTGGGAAATAAAACTTTTTGGAGAAGTTGCTTGTTCATTGGTCTAGCATTCTACAACCACTGTTGGCCCAATTTAGCTTGAATTTTTTAAAGTAATTGAGGCCCCACAATATTTTCAAGTTCCCAGAGAGTTAGTAAAACCAGTGCTTGTAAAGCAGATTTAAGCTACTGCCCCTGCTGCGGGGAAAACCTATAGTGGCAGAGGTTCAGTTTTGTTTTGTTTGGCCCCTCCACTTGCACCACGCAAACATGACTCCTGCTGTCTAGGTAGGATTTAGGGGACAGAAGGATCCTGGAGGTACTCACAAGAGGAGGAAAACAAAGCTTCCATCAATCTTCTGCTCCTGAAACTGCTTTGTATATTCTATTCTTTAGCTCTGGCTGATCCTCTGCCTAGAGATTCATTTAATGCGAATGGTTTCAGGCCAAACAGAGGTGAAAGTTGCTAGCTAAAATCTAAATTATTGAATGAGGAAATATTAGCAGCTTTTAACTAGATTGTTAAAATTCTATAAAGAAGACACAGTAACATGTACGATATTAAAAAGAAGTCATTTGTTTGCTTTGTTTTTTTAAGATCTGGTGATATCTGTTTTTTAAAAACATTCTAATACAGACAGTTAGGCCATTCCCCCATAACACAACATATTTATGTTGCCAGTATATTCCAGTATTGTATGCCACTGGGAGAGCATGAAATTATTTTTATAGGTATTCTGAAGTATTTCAGAGCAGTTAGATGCACTTCTCTGCAGCTACATACAGCTTGGTGGTTCTAGGATGTGTGTGCCCCCATGCCACCAGTTAACTTCCCATTTCCTTGATTTTCAAAGCTCTATGACCTATGAAAGCAGCAGTGCAAATTTAACATGGCAATGTTAATTTCCTGGGTTGGGCCCCTCAAGTTCTCAGATTTTTACTTGTGCCTTTGAGGAGGTGAAAACCAGCACTAAACACAAGCACTAAAATCCTTGTCATGCTGAAGCAATGGAGAGTTCTGCCTCTCAGGCTGAAGTAGAGGTAAAATCCATACAGGGACTTCATTTTTGGAGCACAACCATTTTCAAGTACGAGCTTTGTCTAGCAACAGCAGAAAAGTAATCTTGCCACAATCTTTGTTTTTTTCTAGTTTTGGCTTTAATTGGGCAGTCCGGGAGATAAGAACTTTAACTCAAACAGTGTATTTGTGTAAAAATAGTTGTAGACATCTTCACTGGAACTTTTGAGAATTCTCATACTTTTTAAGATTTACATTATTGTTATTATTACTGTTGCTATTTTTGAAGATTTTATGCTTCAGGGCTTAAAAATACTTTGCCTTAAAATGTTGTCTTTTATCCTTCCTGTGCATATGTAATAGCCATCCATAATGCCAAGTCACGATTACATGCTCTATTTTTTATCTAGTGACTAAAGTATAAAGATTATTCATCTGACAGGCTAAAAATTTGCAGCAGAAGTTATAACATTTGCACTTAAAACTGGAGTTCTAGCACATGAGTTTTCATGCTCCATTTTAAAAGCATCTCAAAAGTGTTTTTATCAGTTAAAAACTTCACTTGCATCACATTTAGAATGCGTCTCTGGCCATCTCAGGTCCACCTCACAAATAACAATATGCATTGTCATTTTTGTTTATTGAATCATTCTCATAATCTTATTTCTTAACTGTATGGAAAAACTAGTTAGCTGAGTTAAAGTTCATGCCAAATTTTTGCTGTGTCCTTTTGTCTTCTTGCACAGAACATGTTTCCAAATTTAAATATTTAGTCCTGCATCAGATTTGTGTTTTCAATGGCTTTTCTGGCTTGTGTATTGCTACCATCACAGTGCACACAAAACTCTAGTCGCCTTCTCTCATCTGATGGCACCCATTATGCAAATCTTATTTATGTGTGCAACTCCTATCTCTCAGCTTCATCCAAACAGGAGGAAAAAAAACAAAATAGGAACAATTCTGCTAAGTTAATACATGAAACAAACAAACAAACAAGAAATCCAAGGCAAAAACATGTAATAAAATTTTCCCATCTGGGACTCATTCTGCTGAATATTAAATCCTGAACGCAACCCAGAAAAACTGAACTAAAATGTGTGCTGGTTCAAAAGGGTGGTGTTACTCAATATCACTTTGCCAGTCAGCTCTGCTAGATCATTTATGCAAAATGTAACAAACTTTATTATCTTTTAATAATGTTTATGCAGCAACTTATCTAGATGAGTCTTCTGAAAGGCAGGGAATATGCTTCCAATTTTCTCCAGCAAAAGAGAAGCTCTTCACTTCAAGATGAATCAGAAATGCTAAATTAAACGAATATGCAATTGCAGAGCCTGCAAAGGGAGGTAAGGAGAGGTTTGCTAGAGCCCAGTCATCTTAAAGAAAACATCTCTATGATGTTTCATTCAACAATGAAAATCGAGTTTGGTTTGATGTCATGATTGAGGTACACATGATCCTGTTACATGAGCCCTTGTTACATGGAAAGATTTCAGACTTGAGGGACAAGATACTGAAAGTGTCTGCAAAACCCCTCCTCATCAAGTCACAATGAGTCTTTTTATTTATAAAAAGCTAACGTTTCTCTCATCCCCAAAATAGCCAGCTAATAATCTCTATATGAGAAACAGGCAGGGATCAAGAAACAAAATGTCAATCTGCTTGCCAGCTTTCATTGCCAGATGATCCATAAAATGATCCAAACTGATGAACACACTTTCAGTGCCCAAGTCCTTTTGGACAAATATTACTTAAAGCATTCATTATATTTTCTTTTCCCATATTCACGTCGTCTTTTTTTTTTTTTCCTTTTTCCTCCTCCATTTAAGAAAGTGGTTTTAAAAATGGAGTTCCAATAAAGCACCAAATTAGGATGTTTATAATAACTTGCAGGAAAGGAAAACAGTATCAGAAATTTAAACCTTTGTGGGCAAGGAAGTTACTCTGTTTCCATGCTCTTAAAATATAGCCTGCCAAGAAGCTAAATATATCAAATATTTTCTAGCACACATAGTCTTCCAAGGTCATGGATGCAGTTCACTTGTCTAATTAACTGTTTTCTGAGGTTGAACTTTCATTCCTGCTAATACCAATTGAAACCTTAGCATGCCTACAAGCAGTACATTAAATACATTGTTATGTGATTGTCCTGTGTTCTAGGGAAAATCCTTTCGACAGGATGATAAAAGGGGAGCAGGGAAGTAAAAAAAAAAAAAGTAAAGTTTATCAATCAAAGAAAACCTTCCAGAAGATTTGACATAGTCTTAGCCATTGGGTAAATAATCATCTATAGAGAGCTTCTCCCATCAGAGCTCACTTTCTGTTTTGATTTTGGGGGTGGTGGGGGTGAGGGGTCAAAATGTGATCTACAATAGCAAGATTCCAGAAAAAGAGGAAGGATGAAGTCTTAAGATTAATTTTCTGGGGACTTTTTATAAAAGTTGAAGAGGTTAATAATTACTATGACTAAGCTGCATCTCACCTTGGTTGTGGGAAATTAGACAGAAATGAAGAATTAGGAGAATTCCAAAGGATTACAGGCTTCTTCTTCCACATGGCTGTACAGACATGTAGTAGCATACTCTGGTAATCTGAAGTGAAGGAGACAGGTACTGCACACCAATCTGGGCCAAACTAGTAAATGTTATACTTCTTCCCGAATTTAGAATTCATACTGAATTTGGACTTCCTGCCATATTCCAGTCTAGTGCAAGAGAAATTAAAATATTGCAAGAAGATACTTGAGATTTGCAGGAAAAGGATGCAAGACAGACATTTTTTTAGGATTTAAGATGACGTTCCCTTGCTGAATTAATAATAAAAAATTGCTAATCTCATGTGAAACTTTATAACAGCATATCCTCTAGCCATACTGATCCAGAATGTTTGCAGACTCAATTAACAGCCCTAGATTTTAAGAATTATTTGCAGGCTGAAGTTTACATTTACCACATGGTAATAATAAACTTCTGAGGAAGCAATGTGGGAAGATTTTCTTTGGTACACTGTAAGTGACTTCCATTCCTACAGCAAAAAGTAAAGATAGATGTAAATCCTGGTCAGAGACTGATTTTGGTTAACACTTGCTTTTAATGCTGCAATTTTATGCTGCCATTTGTTCTAAAGTTTCTCCAAATATGGATAGAAAACTTATTCCATCTTTACCAGTAGTACTTAGACAAAGGCTTTAACATACATTTTTGTTGATTGGATTACTGCTGCTTCCAGACTGTTGCAGGGTTCATTTGATGGTTTGTATTTTTGTACTTTTTCTTTAGACAATATTAAGATAGTGCACTTTAAAAAAAAGAAAAAAAATAGTGTCAGTAGGAATGTCTGTAGATGAAGTTGTCTGTCACTTTCCATTGTAACACTGCACCTTTGCAGTTTCAGATATTTGAGATATGACACAAGTGAGATCATTTGGGTCAAAGTGACTGGCTTCAAAATGTGGTTTTCCCAGCTAGCATGTTTCAACTGTTTCCAAAAAAAGGTGGGCAAATTTTTTTATATATACTTTATTTAAGTAAGAAAAGTGTACTTTATTTAAGTAAGAAAGAGCAGTTTTAGAAAATTTTAAAGAAGCTACTTCATGTTCTACAGAAAAGGGATAGAATCTGGGGCTGCAACCATAATTTTTGCTTGTCTCTTTGGAAGTACTCAATTTTTAATTATTTTAAAAGTCTCAAATAACACATTTCTACTGAGCACATGTTTGCAGTTTCAGAAAACAACAGGAATTGATTATGCATAACCAGTATCACCATATGCACATAGTTAAATGCTTGCCTGCCTTGAACCTTTGCAAACCTGGGATTAATAGAATAATTTATTTTACCTTTTAGCTGTTGGTGCTTTGCTTGTTGCCAATGTTTAAGGGGTGCATTGCAGTGGGAATTTTTGCCAGATAGCCCTTAAAGCACACTGCATTTCTCTCATGCCTCCAGAACTGCCTAAAAAACAGTTTTATGATTATTTGGAAAGGTATACCATTACCAATATGAGACACTAAAATTATATTTTCTCTACCTGCTCCTTCCACACCTCTCTTTTCATCCTCCCCTCTGAATTAGATTGTGTCTTTTTCACCTCAGATCTAAAGCCTAAAACCTCCTCTCTACATTTGTTCTACTTCAGTCTGATCATATTTTCCTTGTGGGTGTTTATCAAGGAGAAGCCACTGACCTATTTTTCTACATGTTCTCTTCCTAAGATCCTCCTCAAGGTGAATGTCCTAGTTCTAAAAGACATAAGTGTTTAGTTCAAAAATACCAGCAAAATTAGGGTTTTTTTTGTTTTAATTATAAGCAATATTTTTTTATTATTCATAGACATATTCACAGAATTAAAAAAGCAAATATTTATCTGTTCTTTTAAAAGAAATGTTAAGCTTAACCGCAGTCTTATACAAAGAAATTTAACACTAAAAGATCTCGTAAGTACCTACCCTAACCTACATATATCTACACATATATATATTTTTATAAAAATCAATGTCACCTTGTGATATACAGAACTGTCACAAAATAAGACTGACATGCCATTACTCGGAAATGCATATTCCAAGATAAATCAAGTCATACTGCAACAAGGCAATGAAACACTCATTGGTTCTGTGTTGTAATCACCAGAGTAAGTGATTCTGCTTTTTGAGATAGCGTTTACTTCATTTAAAACACAATCTTAAGCCACAATAGCTTCAGACCTTTCATTCATTTACTACCCCATAACAGAAAAAAAAACCCCAAGACCATCCAGGACAAAACCAAAACAACTTAAATATTATTTAGACACAAAGAATACGTGAGAACCCAGTAACTCTGATAAGATCTGAGGTTCCTGGAACTGAGAGTTTAACTACAACATTAATTGGCCCTGAATTTAGCCACTCCATATTCTGATGCTGCAACTGTAGTGAGGTTTAGCAAGAGAAGAAACTGCAGTATGATTTATAATTGTTGCATCTCAGAATGCCATAGTATCCTGCTCTGCCTGGTTGTTGTACAGCGGGATACCAAAGTTAACAGGTGCCACAATACTCCTGCAGGTCCCAGGATGGCAGGGAGTTCATGTTCCCTCTTTCTCCCTCCAGTGGGGTTGGATCAGAGTGGAAACAGCTGCTCTACTTTTGTCTGAGAGATCAAACATGCAAGTTGAAAGTCCCTCCACTTTTTACCTTCTATCCTCCAGATGTTCATCAGAACATCTGGGCTTTTGTCAGAAGGATGAGAACTGCTGGCAGCAGCTCAGCTTCTCAAACTGCTTCCTTCCACCCTGAATGGATTCACACACAAGCATGTGCTCAGAACCCTTGAGCAGTGAACGATAAAGAATGTAAACAGAGCATAGACAAAAAAACATGCTCTACTCCTCTACACAGTGATGGACACGACAGTGAGGGAGATTTTCCCAAACTGATGTTTTCCCCAGAACAAGCTGCATAGCTTTTACCACTAGAAGGAAGAATTATTTCAGTTCAGTATTACTTCATCATGCTCTCTTGACTGGCAGCATTGGTTGCATTTGCAGAGGATTGCTTCAGTTAGGAAAAATGACTGCCAGCATTCCTTTTCCCTGGAAATGCTTCCACTGTTTCTGAGATAATCACATGACTTCACAGTGGTTTAGGTGCTGTCTCCAGTGTTCACAAAAGCCATGTACATTTTCTAGCTGCCTGCATCCTGTTCACAATCAACTTGTCAATCAAATCTTATGACTTCTGGTTTCTGGTTTCCCTTCCCTCTGAAGCCTGGCTAGGGTACAATGCAATTGCATTGTTTTTTGAGGGGAACCTGCTGATTTTTTTGTTATAAAATAGCCACCAAGGTAACAATTCCTTCCTGGGAATTCTTAGTCCTCTTAGAAAACCATGCAGTTGCAATTTTGAGTAAAAGAAATTATCCTTTTTAAAATTGTGGTGCAGAGAACCCCAAGAAAAAGCTGCTCAACCAGCACATTGAAATCAAAATGCTGCTTGTTCATTCTGGCACTTGATCCTGCTTTGGGGAAACGCATAGTTGGCTAATACTTTCTGATACACTTTTGAAAATTTGCTTTTTATCCTGCTTTGATGCCTCCTAAAAACCCATCAAACTACTAAGCTTGTTCTGTTTTAGTCAAAGATACATTTTTTACAATTACATTTCTTACACTTACTTGTTTCTTTTCCAGTTTTAGTCTCTAAAATCCAGCAGGGCTGCTAAGCCTTGTACCCTTGAATCTATTCTAGATTGTTGTATCTTCTTATCAACTCCTCAAAGCTGGATCACATCAAAATGCTTCTTGCTATTTGTTTATGCAGCTATCCCTGCTTTACTTTTTATGCAAAAGAAATATGGAATGCTGTGTCTGGCAAATACATTTTTCCTAATAGATTCAAATGTATTTCTATTTGGGCATTATGTAGCCCAAAATACATTTTAAAAAAACCTTTAATTTAGGTTTCTCTTTTCACACATGGTTTCTTGCAGTGAATGAGTTTACATGCAACAGAATCAAAGCTCTGAAAAACCTTCAGTAAAAAGCATATAATTGGGAAAGATCAGCATGAATTGGGAGAGATTCAGTCAATAGGACAACTAAATACAGAGAAGCTATTTCAGCTGGAGTAGAGAATACGCACAACTATTTGATATCAGGTAATTACAAAAAGTTAAGATGCAAAATCTTGTATTATCAGCTTGTCATCTTAAAAATTTAGACAGTCAAATCTTAAATGAGCATGTGCAAATGCCATACAATTTTACAAGCTATAGAAATCAGCAAATAGATATAGCTAAGTCAATGCTCAGAATGACTTCAACCCTTGCCTTTTAAAAGGATGTAGATAAAGCTATATAAATTTAAGCTCTCTATCCAAAGCCTGCTGCTATATACAGGAAAGAAGCTCACCATCAAACAAAAGAGGTAACAAACAGTTGTTTACACAAGTGGTTTGGTGATTAAATTGTTAAATGACCTGACATCAGGAGGGGGCAAGAAAAACTGTGCAAAAGTCACTGTACTGATTTGAATTTTGCATGTGAAATTCTATCAGCTTTCCTTTGACTTGTGGCACTGGGCCATCTTACCAACAGGAATCCAGCTGGAGAGATGTTATATTTTTCACCACAAACCATGTGTACACATGCAAATTAAATGGAAGTCAATGGAATAGGTAATGATTTTGGGAATTGTTACATGTATATATGCATAGTTTGCACAATAGTATCACTATGAAAATTGCTGGATCCATAGAACAAGGGGGTTTTTTCTGCTAATAGAGTAGACATATTCACCAAGCTGGAAACAATGGAAAAGGCTGAAATTTCTCTACTGCTCTGACTTAATACTCTATAAAAATAGAGTATTAAGAATATTGGCCAGAGTTAGCAAGAGCTGCTAATATTAGCCTTCTTAGGGAGGGTGTTTGGGAATCATCCTTAAACAAAGGGGAAGAAAAAGGAGATGGAGTCTCTTGGGAAGAAGTCATGAGTCATGACTAAGTCCACAGAAACAAAGATGAGACTGGCATAATCTTCACAAAGCTGGAAAAGGAAAACAACAAGAAACAGGCAAGGTGAGGAGCAAAAACCTAGTTGGGATAAATTGTACTAGGCTGGATGAACGTCATGATTTAGAAGACAAAAATGACAGATTCATGAACATCTTTCAGCCCCCAGACTGTTTCAGGCAGGTAAGACAAGACATAATAAAAGGAAGATTTTGCTGTTGTTTTTGTTGAAACTGGGTGATTTTTGTGCCATTAAATAAAGCTTCATGTTGTTTTAAGATTCCCTGAAAAATACAGTTTCTTGTACCTATAATTTTTGGAAGACTTGAACTGTAGCCTTCAGACAAAGAGTCTATGGAGTAATGCAAGGAATCTCTTAGTCAGTTGCTTGTCCTCAAACAAGACAAACCCCTAAACATTTAGGATGTTTCCAAAACAGCTGAGATGCAGATTTCTCCTACTGTGAAGCAGCTGCAGAGGAAAAACGCCAGAGCCAAAGGAAGAAAGCGTGTCAGTACATACCAAAATCCTTGGAAGCTGAGTGCATGCAAGCCCTGTGGGCTCAGGAGCCCTACAAAAGCCTGAGCAAGAAGAGTGTGATCACATTTATGGAACAATTTGAGAGCAGAGCTGTGTTTAAAGCCTTATAAGCATTAAGTTGTGAGGAACCTCATCCAAGTATTTATTGTTGCTAAAACATACAGGGAATTCCAGTTGATTTCTCTGGGCAAGAACGAAAAAAGATGTAAATTTCAATGTAATCAAAACCAAACTATGTTTGCACTACAGAAAGACAAAATTATTCCCTTACCAGATCACTGCCGTGTAAACAAGAGAATTTAATAAAATAGAAGCACTATTAGAAAATTTCCAGGATTTCCTCATATAAAGCTTAGGATTATTTTCCTTCTAAGAGTGACTTAACAGTTACCTGAAATTTTACTATCCAGTTTTTGACACTTCAGTCAGAAATCTAATAATACCTCTGGACAAAATATAATTCTTTATCAGATATGGTTACCACAGACCACCTTGTGTCCCTTCTCAATATGGCAAAATGGCTATGCCTTTTGTGTACACTCAAATTTTCTTGGACATGTTGGTAACCTATGTTATCATGGGTAAATTTAGTTATATAATAGGTGACCAGGACTCTACCCCGTAGCAGAGAAGTAAAATTTGTAAGACTTTACTTATAGTTTTCATGTTCTGTCCCTCTACCTATCTAGACCAACCTATAATCCACAGCATTCCATATGCTGTGTTCTTATGAGAAAGTGCTCTAACACTTTGTCAGGAACACTGTTCTTATAAGTCAATTAGGATGTGGTAAAACAAGTACTTTTTAAAAAAATACTTTTTTCCTAAACAACTTCTTAAAAGTGAGTGGATAAAATCCTCAGTAAAACTTAATGTAATCAGACAGGAAACTGGGAGCTGTCACCCATGCTGTCACCAAGGCTAATAGATGTGACTTCTCAGCCAAATCACAGAGCAATTCTTCTCACTGTTAGAAAAAAAGAATTTAACTCTTGCAAGCCACAGGAACAAGGAGTGGGGATGAAGGGTTGGTTGCAAATCCATGGGAGAATGAAGACTGCAAAGGAGGAATGTTAAGCAAACATTGTTCCCAGGAAAGGACCTGAAATTATTATGAAGTGATAAGTTCATACAAGTTAAAATATTTAACAAACAGGATTTTTGAATGTTTTCCTGATGAAACATTTAAGGAAAGGAAAAAAAAACCCAACAAGACAAAAACAAAACTAACATCCCAAAAAGCCTTCAGCAACATGAGAAATAATTATAAGACAGAAAAAAACCTAAAATAATGGAAATCAGACCCAAATGTGTAGCCCCTAAAGCAAACATTTTCTGCCCTGAAGATTTATTTTATGGCCTTCCCGATCATTCAGAGATGATTAAAGAAACCCACACTTGTTCTACATTCAAATAATCTACATATGCAATTTTAAGAAAGGGAAAGAAGAATTAAACTGAATTAAACCATTAAAATGATTCTTTTTAAAGCCTATTAGCTTTTGAACCCATGTGCTGTTTTATCTGGGATAACTGCATGTTTATGCTGCAGGAGCCACTTTATTCTTTTCCCTATGAACTCAAAAGTCATTAACTAACTTTTTAAAAAGTCTTCCTCTGATCCTGTGCAGTCCTAATGCTCTACAACAAATAGAGCTAAGCCATCTTTAAGTGAGATATTGAAGACAGCCCAGGCATTTCAATAACTTAATTAGCTCTATGCTGCCTCAGTACTGATATATCACACTCCAGCCTATGGTGAGCAGGGGCCCTGGTTTTATGTATTCTTGCAAGGTAAAGCAGCCTGAATTATCCTACTTCAAGTTAGTCCTTTTATAATCCTACATCAGCCTATAAAAGTGAAATTGGTAGAGCAGTATGCTCAGTTGATCTGAACATGTTGATTTATCCAAGTATAAAATCAGAAATTAAATGAAAATATCTGTCTCAAATTCAATCTCTTACCTTGCTGAGGTCTCTCTTGTTTCTTTCATCTAAGATAGATTCTTCACATCCAGAGTAACTTCTCTGTTCACATTAAGGAGAGGAGATAATATGACACTCCAGATCTGACTAATAAACAGGATTTTTGAATTGCATGAGAAATGTTCAAACGGGAAAAACTTTGCAAAAATGTTTTCATCCTCTGTACAAGCAAGAATATAGCATCTGCATGTCTTCTATATAACTCAGGCAACAATATCCTGGCAACCACATTTCAATGGAACAAATCCAGGTAATTAAAATGACTAGATATAACATCCATCTCTTTTTATCATCCCACTTGATAGGCCAGACTTACTCATTTGGGAAGTGACGGTCAAAAATCTGCTAGATGTACTGAAGTGAGATGTTGTCTGTCTCTAAACTACAGAGTCTTTAATTTTGTTTGCCATTGCCCATTTAGCTTCTCTTTTACAGCACAATCTTCCTGAGAACTTAAAAAATGAACTCTATTATTTTGTATACTATACTTTGCAGACATCTGCACAGTTTGGTGGATTTCATTAATGCTTCACTAATAACCACATCAAGCTCTGTAGTTTCTGTATAAAGGCTAAAAGGATTAAATTCACTGCACCAATAAAACCACTCAATGCATTACCATCCTCATCATGTCCACTCACTCATTTTCCTAATATTATAAGTCCAAACCTTGGCTTCCACTCTTCTGCAACTCTACAGCCTAATCCCCCTGCAGAAGCCAAACTTCTACTAAATTGGACTATGAGGCATGAGTTCAGTGAAGAGCTTTTGGACTCCCTTTTTTCCAGCTGTCATGTGAGCTCTGGACTGTATGTGGGTGTCTGAAGATTTCAGCAGTCACACCATTCCTCTGAAAGGGAAAATGAGGCAGGATGCTACTCTGCAGCAAAGTACAAATGAATGACTGCCAATCTAGATCATATCTTGGTTAAAACAGACCTCAAACTGACTGTTGTACAAAGGAAGAAAAAGGGATCTTGCATTTTGGTTTTTGGGTGCAAACATTTAATGTATCTACATTTAAACTCACTATCTCTAAGATTTAATTCTCAGTCTTAGATACCTCACAATGACCTCACTGTATGGAAGAGATGTTAAGAAACACCTTTAATGTTTCAGGTAGCCTTTTAACAGGCTTTAATGTGATAGGCACAGCAGAGCTGGTAACCTGCATAAATACTTTATGTTTCCTTGCACTTTATCACCCTATGCTTACCCTCAATTCCCACAGCCTAACCTGTTACAACCACCTCAATCTCTTCCTAAAATATAGCAACTTGATTAATGGAGAGGAAATTTCTGTTCTCACAGTTTATATCTAAGGTTGCTGGTCCTTCCACAATGATCCATTTAAGCAAAGTCAAATACCCCAGGGAAACTCTTCAGGAAGTAACCGGCAAAGAGAAACTAAACCCCTCTTTTAAGAAAGCTGGCTCCTCATTCCATTTCCCAAGCTTACCTTCACAGCCATAACTATCAAATTAATAGAGGTTTAAATGCACAAGGTGAAGCAGATTGTATTCCCTTAACTATATTTTGCCCGGTTAAGACACTGGCCTAACACTACAGATCTTGCATAGGAATAAATTTGGCTTTCAAATATGTACAAACTAGAGTCCTGCAAATACACAAATATGCACAGTGCTGATTTTCCTTATGGAATCACAGACAAGGTATAGCTTTGGAACAGTCTGTCCACATCTGTCCACACACTTATTCTCTTTTCCTTTTCAAAATTCACCTTATATTTTACCCTGCCAAGAAAACAAAAATATTTGTCCTTGTTTGATTACATGCTCAATCACTACCAGCCCAATTACTGTGTTGAAACTTAAGATACAAGACCAGAAAAACCTGATAGCATTTTCCACATTTATAGCAGAAGAGAAAAGCACACACACACACATCTCCTGATGCCCAAGTGGACAAAACACAACATGTGAACAGAAACAGAATACATTGCTAGTAGCTTCTGCACAGAGGATGCCCTTTCAGCATTTGGAAAGGGCAAGAATATTTTCATTATGAATCATGAAGTAGAAGAGCTTTTGCTACAGATTCAGAATAGCTCACACCATTTCATCTCTGTAAATACAAGGATTACTTGAAATGGCTGGGATGCCTCATCTAAAGATACTACAATGGCCTAACAAAAAGGAATAGATGGAAGCTGAATGATTCCTTTTATACTTTAACAAGGGTACTTTTAATTCAGCTTTTAAATTACTTCAAGATTTTTTTTTGTTTTCAATTAAGCTGAATGAGGGTAGGTTTAGATTAGATATTAGGAAGGAATGTTTTACTATAAGGGGAATGAGGCACTGGAGAACGTTGCCCAGAGACATTGTGGACTCTCCATCCCTGATACTCAGGGCCAGCCTGGACGGGGATCTGTGTTACATGGTCTAATGGGAGATGTCCCTGCCCCTGGCAGGGAGTTGGGACTAGGTGATCTTTAATGTCCCTTCCAACCCAAAGTATTCTGTGGTTCTGTGAGCTCTCTTCATAGAGGCTACTAACACATATAATAAAGCCTGCATTGAAAAAAATAGTTAATAAAGTCATACTAAATATGAGTGTGTAACACAAGATTATGCTGAGTACGCACAAAATATTTAAATTCTTTAACTACAGTTAACTGAATCTACACAGCAGCCTCTGCAGTACAAAAATAATGAGCATTGCTTAATGAACTTTCCAACTGCTGTTGAAATTCTAACAATAAAAGAGCATAAACTTCCACTCTGGAAGTTTTCTTCCACTTTTCTTCAGCTTTTCAAAGACCAGGCAAAGGCCAGTGAAAATAATTTCAGCTGTCAGACTCACAATGATCAATGATCACATGTTAAACTTGCTGAATGCTAACTTTTATCAAGGTTCTCTTGAACAGCTGATGTAATACAGAATAAGTATTTTGGTGGAATCATTATCCAGGAGAAAGCAGTGGACAAAAATAAGGCACTACAAGAGCAATGCCCAGAGGTTTCAGGTAGTATCCACACTGCTAGGATGATTAATTTCTGGTATTAGAGACAAGTGTATATCCAATAAATTAGGCTCCAATAGTAAATTCAAGATGCAAAGGTTGTTTTCTTTCTACTTCATAAAAAAGTAGGAGAAAACACATTTATAAACCACAAGCTGTAGTTCTCAGTCTTCCACCACCACATTCCTCTACTAAACCTCACTTGGATGAGGGCTGCAACCAGCAGCAATCAGCTCTGGCCTCTGTGTACACCTGAAACTGAGGCACATTTGTTGTTTTCACAGGCTGCTCTGCCTTGAGCACTTCCAAAAGCAATCCTGAGAAAGAACTGAACATGCAGCTGAGTCTTTAGGAGAGCAGTTACTTCATCACCTCCCTCCAGTACTTGTATTTCTCACAGCAAGGCTGACATTCTTTTGAGACTATAAAAGGCAGCAACAAATAAATTAATGGAATTTTTAGAACAGAGCAATAAAGTGCTTTGAAGTAGCAAGCAACTAAAAAAGGAAATCAAGCAGCCATTACATCAGCTGAATGACAAAGGCATCTGAGAATCAGGTTGAAATTTAATCTGCCATAATCTTATATGTGAACATTGCTCATATACATGTTTAGGAAAAGGTTAAATTGATCATTAGGACATTTTAAACTTCTGCTAAAGCCTTGGTTCACAGAAAAAGATGTTATACATGAGTCTTATTATAGTTTAATGAATGATGAAATATCAGCTGTTCCTCACTGAGGTTTAAGCAAAGCATCTTTACCACACATGGTAGAATCTGTTCAATCAGTCTCAATTTCTGCTCAGCTGTGGGTGAGAACAAACTTCATTATTTCCAGCAGCTGAACTGTGACAACTGCTCAGTGAGCCCTTGGGAGTTGCTGCCACATGCTCTTCAGCCTTTCTCCCCAATCTCCAAACATTTCTCACCACAAAAGATTATTTTTGAGACTTTATCTATAGTCTGTGTGGGTTCAGAGCCAGAAACAAGGAGCCTAAGTTCTACAAAGCCTGGCTTTTTGGCTTGCACCATCCATACCACATCATATAGTCCTTCAATAAGTGCATGTCTCCAAAAAAGCAGTTAAACACATTTTTTAAAAGCAGTTTGACAGATAAAAAAATCTTCTAAGAGATGGGACAGCTGCAGTGTCGCTGCACTAAGTAACTCCAAATGTCTTCAAAGTCATACCTTTCTTCTCAACTATCACTCATAAACTTAGCTCAAAAAAACATGATTAAGGGTTCTGGTCCTGAATGGTTTCTCTAATACTACCTGCCATCCCAAACAGCATTCAATTTCTTGATTTATCTAATTCTTCATTGTTTCATCTATTGTTACATCCTTTTCCTCAGCTTTCTGACTGTTTTGCTCAGAAAAACTAACCTTCCTGATATCGTGATTTTCAGCCTTTAATTAGATAAAATTCAAAGACCAATTTCCAGTTCAAAGTCAGCTCTCTGTTTGATGCTTAGTAAGTATTTCCCCAGGGGACTAAAATTTTGCTATAAAGGGAGCACTGATTAAAGCATATCTGAAAGTTGCCTGTTTCTTATACAGTACTTTCCCAATGGTCAAACCATTTTACATGCTAATATATAGGGTTTTTTCCACAAATCCAAAGCCAGTGAACAGATTGTGTATATTTACTGTGAAAAACAACATAGGTTCATTTTAAGATAAGGGGAAACTGAATATCCAAGCATATAATGAAAAATTATCCTAGAAATCTAAAGTGTTTGATAAAATGCACGGTATTACTTTTCTTCACACATTAAACAGCACTATTGTTATATTGGATATTGTTACAACAACAATATTGTATATTGTTGAATTTTTCTTGCAAGGCAGAGAGAAATCTGAACATTCATTTATCATTTAAACTTGTTGCAAGCTAATTTTACAAAAAGATACACAGAAAAATAATGAGAAAATCACATGAAATTTACATTGCACCCCATTTATACCTCCACCAGCAAAATCAGTTAATAGTGGAGTTCTGCCTTAAAAATGGGTCCAGTTTTACGGCAGCAAATGCTTTGAAAATTCTACAGTGTGAAAAACATACAGTGCTGATAAAAAATACACAAATGCTGATAAACATCTCCTTTGTTTACAACGTGAAAACAAGAGCTGGCCCCATTTAACTGCAGATTGCCTTTAATTCAAATGAAACCGAAAGACTCGATGAAGAAAATGTTTTTTAACAACTGCAAGTGTAATGTTTGAAAATACACCTACTGAGAACAGAAAGATAAGACCTGTCTATCAGCTGGATTGTGCTATTTGTTTAGATTTTGTAAACTCTGTTATTATGTGCTCCTGCATTCTATTGATTTTACTTCCCAGGTTTATTCATGCTTTAGAGGACAATGATCCAAAAGCAATATGAGTTCTCATTTAAATACTTACGGTTTGTGCCAGAGCCCCAAGTAAAGATTTTCTTTTAAAAGGTGACAAGGTCAGCTGTGTAAATGCTATTCAGCTGAAAGTTTAGGGAAGAAAAATGTTGGGCTGAGATGTTTTGGAAGACACTGTTGTGATTAACAGAGCTTCTCTTTTGCCATGATCCAGGAAGAACGAAGGAAAACCAAAACCATGAAGCTGCATGTGATTATTCCATTCATTCCCAACAAAACTCAGAAATTCAATTGCTTAAGAAGGTTCCAGAGGACAGACAGGGCTGGGAAAGACCTTGGGAGAAACATGGGGACAGGTCCAGCAAGTGCCATGAGACATTAACGGAGATTTCTGAAGGCTTACAGAAGTCATTCACACCTTCCTTTTAAATGGGGATAATACAAATCCAAAAGCATTGGAAACAAATGTATCTTTAACAATGGGGGACATGTCTGTTAATCCTAGTTGTTTATAAAATTCAGGGCACTGATACAAAAAATACAACATTTAAACACTAGTTTGCAACTGCACCAGTTAACATCTCCTTAAGAGGCTTTAAGCAAAAAAAGCCTTCTAAATATCATTTTCTGAGGACCTAATCTTAGACCACTTGACTACTTTAAAAATAGGTTTTGTTTGAAGTTTGGGGGGATACAATTATTACCAGCAGCTTGCAATATCTGTGACAACTCTTCTGCCTGCTTATGGTTGAAGGAACCATTGCCAAGGTAAAATTATTGCATTTGTCACCTGAAAAAATTCAGGTTTCGTAATGACTCACATGCCATTGTGTGGTTAAGAAGTAGCAATATTTTATTCCTGCTAAGACAGGACAGAAGTATTCCTATTGAAAGAATCATTTCCTCTACTTGTTTTACATAGAAGTCTTTACAAAAGTTTCAAATTATTTAAATGTCATGAGTGCTCTACTCAAAACATTTCAGCACATCAGTAATTTTTAAAATTTATTCATGAAGTTGCTTCATGCAATTTTGCTTCCTTAACATATAATGGCTTCAATGAGGTAAACAAGACATCTTTTGTCCAATTCACTGGATGCATCATTCTAATTTATTATACCTAAAGTCCTACATATTTATATATTTATCTGGTAATGTTTATGTGGAAGACTTATTTCTATCTTGTTTCAACATTCTACCTGCTGAACATCTGCTCTCCATCACTGCTTGGAAAGGATTTTAACCTTTAGCAGGCATTGTGGAAACCTCTCTAAGTTTTTTATTACCAAAAGTTACAACTGGGCTGCTTGAAGCCTTTGCAGCCAAGTCTACAGTTTTCCTTCTACTGCTTTAAATACCTCCCTTAAATGTTTTTACCTGATATGAAATAGAGACGACACTTCAGTTTGGATTTGGATTTGGATTTATTTTGAAAACTAAAGTTCACATGGCCTGGGAAGATGGCAGAAAAATTATTCTAACTCATCACAGTCTC
The DNA here is from genome assembly GCA_013400175.1 of Phainopepla nitens. NCBI lineage: Eukaryota > Metazoa > Chordata > Aves > Passeriformes > Bombycillidae > Phainopepla > Phainopepla nitens. The sequence continues at coordinate 125,783 of VXBQ01002017.1, read as the reverse complement.
AGTAATAGCAGGATTTTCTGCTTTTCTTCTACATCACTCTTACAAATCCTTTGTTAAATGTGATCTTTTTTTCAAGAGCACAGGCTGTATTTTGAGATCTTTTTTGCTGCATAAATAGAATAATATTATTTATCAATACTTATTTTCATTAGAAGTGTTTTATTACAATATCTTCCTTCTCCCTAAAATATGAAACTGTTTATTTTCTATCTTGAATGAGACCTTTGTTACCTTACAGAGTTTTTCCCAGTAACCTATTTGTTACACTGTAGTTGACTACACTTAATCCAGCACTATTGAAGTCCTTATCCTATAGGTATTTCTGCAGCAAGTCATGCATAAAGAGCTTTCTGGAGACTGAAGCAAATATCTGTGTCCCTTTGACAACACATCTCCATTCTTCTAAATATTTAAACCAGCTTTACTTGGCAAAGCTATCTGTTTGGTACTATTATTTAGGTCAATTTCTCTCAAATTATTCTTACTGACTAAATATATCAAGAGGGAGCCTTTTTAGACTGCCTGCTCTTCAGAACAAGAAATGTATTAATTTAAAATGTCAGGAACAACAATGTCATGATCTTTGTGTGCTACTGTTAATTAAATAAGGAACACTGCCATAGAACACAGATGGGTAAGTATGATCAGAAGCTAGCACTCTGCCTGTTCCTCCTTCTCCCTCCATTATTTATTGAAGTTGTTTGGATTTGTTTACAAAAAAAACCAGTAACAACAAATTTCTATCTCTTTTTCCTAAAAATGACTGAAGAACAAGCTTGCGTTGCTTCCCTTCACATTCAAGAGAAGTAAAGCTGAGGAGAACAAAAAGCCATTTCCATTAAAATCCAATCTGTGTAATTTATCATTTATTAGCTGTCCTAACAATATTTTCCCACCAAAAGCATTGTTATGATTACCTCATGTGCCAAAACAAGAAAGAGTATCTTAACAAATTTTTCCCTTTTGACACTGCCCTTTGAAAGTAAATAACCAGTTTTCACTACTAAACACTAACATAAAAATTCTATAAAATTAATGTAGAAGTAATAAATTTATATGGAGGAAAGTTCAAATTTTTTATGTGCTTACACATTACAGTGGTAATCGCACATTTAAATGAAACCAGTGTAAATTTATGCCAGAACAGAGACACATGGATCCTGACTGGATATGGGCCTCTTGCAGGTGAGGGAAAAGAGGAAGACAGGAAGAAAAAATAATGGTACTTAGACATGTCCCAATGACATTTTTGGATATGGGTGAGACTGCTCAGACTTTACAGGAAAAAAGAAAGCATTATCCACATTCACAGGGAAAATGCACATATCTGAGGCCCTTCCACTTCAGTGATGCCAGTACAAATTTTGCCATTCTGTTTAGAGAGAGCTGGACAGAGCCTCAAAGGACTGATGACATGAACATTGCTGTCCTTTTTCACAGCTTTATGCACAGTGAGAAGAAGGTCTTTCAAGATGCTTTTTTCAAGAAGGAATGCCTGCATTCCCAATTAAATATTCTGACACTCATTCTGATGAATTTAGCAATGAATGTTGCTATTAAATATATTGTTCTCAATAGCCAGATCCCCAGATCAGCACTGTACTTTTTGTAATTATTATCAGCTATTGTGAGCAGCTTTTATTTATCTCTTCCTCCCCCGCCTTAGTTATGACTCATGTTCTACTCATAAAAAAGAAGTGTAGCTAAGCAGTAAATTAAGTTTCTCCCTTTGCTGTTTGGGATGGTTTTTATCTATCAAACTGCTTCCTTTAGAAAAACAGAAGCACATATATGTCATGTTAATGAGTCTGTGAGAGGATAACTAAAACATATGTGTAAAAGAGTGTTTTGTCAGCTACAGATAAACTGTCTCAAATACCATTGCCATCCCTACAGATTTTTGTTACACTTGCTGTAATATGATTGTATTTTCATAAAAAAATTCATCCATGCTAATTACGACCAGGAGAAATATTAGCCTGTTAAACAGCAAGAAAACATGGCTATAATTACCGCCTGGGAAAACAAAACAAAAAAAATATTTATGCAATAACAAAAACCCCAAAGCAAACAGGGAAAAAAACCAAGCAACCAACTTTCTTTGCTATAAACTAACAGTACCTGATTTCAAAAACCCTATTTAATTCTAACTGCTGTCTTTCTTTACTGGTTTGATACACAGACAAATCCTTACACTGCTGCTTTATTATCAGTTACAAGAGCTCAAGTCTGAATGAGCCATAGATTTTGCAGTTCAAACTCAGATTTTAAAACCAAACCAAACAAAACAAAACAAAAACCACCAAGAAATCCAGCCACAGAACATGCTCCACTCCACCCCTCCCAACTTGTCTGGAAAGAACTGTCTCAGGAAAACTTGAGTGTAGCAGGATGCCTTACACATCTAATGCTTTGCAGCACTCTTGCCAGACTGTTGAGCTCTTGGGTTCTGTTTCCTCTCTGGGTTTCATCACTGAAATGAAATCACAAATGCAGCCAACAGAAGTGGGCCAAGGCAAAGCTCTTTTGGCTCCTTCATTAGTACCCTGCTAAGTGGTAGTGTCAGGAAGTCTGCATGGGGTGGGAGGACAGGAGGGAGCAGGAGCAGGGAAACAGCTAAGCAAGAAATCATTAGAAGGTGTTTACTTATCCCATTATGATAGGCTCCATTTACAAATGCTTAGTTCACTAAAACTCAGTTTTAACTCTAAATGAGTGAATTCCACATGGAAGCTTTAAAAATTGTCTTTACCAAAAAAAAAAAAAAAAGGCAAAAAATTGGTTTTTTGTTTCTTTGCATTTCTTCAAAATTTTGTCTTGTTTTTCTGTGTGTGTTGGTGGGGGTTTTTTGTTAGTTTTGGTTTTGTTTGTATGTTGAATTATGAGAATTAAACAACTGCTGAATACGCAGCAAAATGAAATTGAGAATCACAAAAAGTCAGAGGATCAGGCCTGCTTGTCAATTATGATTTTCGAAGTTACTCCTTTTTATTTGAGTATTCCAGTGGCCAAGTCATATAAGGTACACAGAAGGTCACAGGAGCATCTAAATGGATAAACTGATGTCTTTCGTGTGCCTTGTGGTACTCCGAAGTGCTTCAGAACTTCTCAGCTGTTCTACTTCTCTGCATGTTTCATTTAATTATATTGTAAGTTGCTATTCTCATGAATAGCTTCTTCTCTGAGCATCTGTTGCTTCACCTACAGCAACTGACTGCACACATTGTTCTATCTGTGCTGCCAGGTATTCGAGTGTTTTCATCATCTGAAAACCCTTGTCTGACAAATATCCCCGAGGAGTGGAACTACATGATCTTAAAGGTCCCTTTCAACTCTAACTATTTGATGAATCTATGATTAATGAGAGTTCTAGATGTTTTTCCCCACAGAGAACACAGTCATCTTTACTAGACCTGCTGGTATTTTGGACTTGTACTTTACTTCCTGTACAGGAGATATTTTATTACACTAAGTGATAAGGTAGAAGGACACAGATGAGCCCTCAAGCATGCCAGCACTTCTCTTGGTCTTGGAATGCCTCCTTTTTTCCATACATTTCAGTCTATTAAGACATAATTGCTGTAAGCTTTTTTTGGTGAATAAGTTGGCCTGGTCTTAACTTTCACAGAAGAATTACCACTTTTCTTTGTGTGCCGTTTGAACCTTTTGATCTTGCAAGTCACACCTCAATATGTTTGAAAACAATTTCATTTGTCTGTAAACACCTTGAAAACGCTTTTCACTGTCATCTACAACAGTACATAACTTCCTGGATCATAACAGCTCTAAAGCAAATCTTCAACACACCAGCTCTTTCTGAACATTCAATAAAGGGCCAAGGAAAAAAAAAAAAGCCCTGCAAAACCCAAAAATCAAAGCCAGACAGTTCCCAAACATATTTCCACTGATTTTTAAGATGTAACATGGGGCAAGAGAGTCCCAGACAAGCATATATATAACATTTGCTTTCAATTACTTTCATGCAAACATGAAGTTTACAAGAACAAAACGAGTATGGCAGATCCTGTTTTATATCAATTCAATTTCTAGGCCTGAGATTCTAAAACTCAAGCCTTCAGCTTCCCAAACACATCTCCAAGGCATAAAACAACTTCAGAGGAAGCCAGTTTTGGATTAACAACAAAATTGGCTCCACCACCTCCCTGGAGCTTTAATTCTTTGAGCTGTTTTCCTCACCACCTCCATCACTCACAAATGTGAAGTAGGATTTCCTGTGTTATGCCCGACCACAGCAAACCAGACTCCCCCTCCTACCCTGTTATTGATTTGTTGTCCCTTTCCTCCAACCCCTCTGCATCTGGGACACAAACTCATTTTAAGAAGCTGTATTTCTTCAGCCACAGTCAGCCTCATTCCCCAGACCTGACCTAATGAGGGGATAACCATGGTCCAGACACACACTCCAAGAGAAGCCACACACTGTCTATTCCACACTGCTGGCTCCAGCTTCTCGTCAGGAGAAGCAGCCTCCTGTCACTTCCTACAGCACAGGCCTTGGCTCAAAGCCACCCTCGTGTAAAAAGTCTCACATTTGGAAACACATTTAACAAACTGCTCAGCACTTCACAAGCATAACAAGAAGGTGCAACATCTAAACAATCAGCATAGAGTTTCATCTGTTTCCAGGTGGTTTTCCCCCTTCATCTACCCAGTAGTAGGTTTTCATTTTTCAAATGAAAGTTTTCTTGCAGCACTGCATGTAACATTGTATGCAAGAATTCTACAAAGTTGATGAAAGCTTGTGAATATGGTAATAAAAATCTTACTTTTTGCAGTCATAGCAAGACAACAATGACACTGCTGCTTATTGTCCATCCAGCTTACTTCATATCTGCATTTAAATTTTTAGGGGCTGCAGTAAGTTGCCATACAGTCCACAGCATTTAAATCCCATGTAAGCCCTTTTCTCACTCAGACTGTAAAGCATCTTGTATTCCTAATCTTGCCTCCAGAATACTGTCCCTTTTCACTACATATAATGTTTTACAGAGCACACACTGTATGGAGCACAGTCATAGAACCATTAAGGTGGGAAAAGACCCCCAGGATTATCAGGTCCAACCTTTTACTGACCACCACCCTGTCAACTAGACGAGAGCACTAAGTGGTGCCACATCCAGTCTTTTCTTGGATACCTCCAGGGATGGTGACTCCACCACCTCTCTGAGAAGCTCGTTCCAATGTTTAACAATCCCTTCTGTGAAATGCTTCCTGATGTGCAACCTCAACCTTCCCTGAGGCAGTTTGTGGCCATTTCCTCTTGTCCCATCACTGGTTACCTGGGAGAGGAGACTGACCCCCACCTGGCTACACCCACTTTTCAGATCACTGTAGAGAGCGATAAGGTCTCCCCTGAGCCTCCTTTTCTCCAGGCTAAACACCCCCAGATCCCTCAGCCACTCCTCACAGGACTCTCCAGACCCTTCCCCAGCTCCATTGCCCTTCTCTGGACTCAGTCCAGCCCCTCAATATGTTTGTCTTGCAGTGAAGGGCCCAGAACTGGGCACAGCACTCGAGGCAATCCCTGCCCTGGTCCTGCTGGCCACACCACTGCTGGTCCAGGCCAAGATGTCACCAGCCTTCCTTTTAAAAACAGAGCCAAAAAAGTAGTTTATTATTTCTTTAAATAGTTGAGTAATTGAAAGAAAGGCAAAAGTCTTGTTTCCTTCTTTTATACAGTTGCTGTGTCCACATACCCCTAATAAAAGGGCCAATACATAAACCACTATAGCCACAGCCAGTCTTTCCAAAAGAAATGGGAAATTCCTATCAATTTTGTTTCCAGATTAGAGGTAGAGCATCCTTGTAAAGCTCTTCTTATGAGATATACTGATCTTATCTCTTTGCTTTTAGAAAGTTTATTGTAGGTAATTAGCTGCATGGATTTGAGAAGATGCACTGCATACAGTTGCTTTTAATACCAGGAATTCAAGAAACGTTGTTTTTAAGTGTCCCTACAAGCATTTATAAGAAATTCCTTTCCATCACTTTTTTTTTTTCTTTAGAGGCTCAGAACAAATTTGGGGAAATTAAAGATTTTAAATTCATTCTAACTTGTTCCACAATGTACAAAGCATTTAAACAACCTTGACATAAATCCCACTGATTTTATTTTAAACAGAATTTTTGAAACTAAATTCAGGTTGCCAAAACAAGAGCAGCACCTTGGATATCATCTTTTTTTCTGTAATAGTGAACCGAAGTTTTCCTTGAAAACTCCTAAGGAAACATACGGATAATTTCACAGAGAAGTGTCACAAACCAAGGCCCTACAGAGGAAAGTAAAAATAAACAATATCCTCTTCTCTTCACTCATCCCATTAGAATAGCAACTAAATATAAACTCAGCAAGAGAGTAATTGGTCATCCTGATAGCAAAAGTCAACAAAGAATTGCAGCTTTACAATATTAAGGTAACAAAAGAAAATCACAAAACTTTCACTCTAATTTGCTACGAAGGTGAAGTAAAGCTTTTCATGTAAAACTACACAATAATGTGCAATTTCTACTTTTTTTTTAAGAGTACACACAATAGAATCTCATTATGCAAGTACAAAACTGCTTGGCAGCCATTTGAGGGCAATGCACCAGTGTTTGTGGTGGGGGAAGAGGAAGAGGAACACCAAAACACAGGAAGTTACATGAAGGATCTGTAGTGCTCTGTGCTTGATTTTAATCAGTCAGGGTAACATTGATGTCACAAATGTCATGGCTATAACCATTACTTCCTGTTTTGTAGATGTAGTACCTGTCTGAAACCACTGGGAACATGTGCCTTTTGCAGCCTGCCAGGTGTAATTCAGCTTATTCCTGCATAATTTCATGTATCTCAACTCCTTTCAGTTACTGGATGATCCAATGCATGACTTTGAATTCCTTTTCATCAAGAACACTCCAAACACTCACTGCAAGCAGCACTCCCAGCAGGAGCGCTAAAAGTGCTGTTGTTTACAGTGGTGGTCACCACTGTGCCCCGGGAGTCAAGAGTGAACCTTTCACGTTGTTAAGGTTTGGTCAGTCCCTCATCATTCTCCCCTGTATCCCCTTTGAGCTAATTTTCTGCAGGAGATACAAAAGTTTGTAGTAGGGGCCCTTCCCATATTGTCACTGCTGGGACTGCCCAGTTATGAATTTTTTGTTGTTTCAAGCCCAGACATTCTTCAGTCTGGATCAGCATTCAGAAAAGGCAGTGTTGTCATTAGAAGTTATCCTAAACTGATCTTTGATTCTTCTGTGCCCCAAGTCTTCCACATCATTCAAAACTCACTACACAAGAACATTCTCATCTCCGTGCCACCATCTCCCAACACACTAAAATAACACACTACCTTCAGAGATGTTCATGCCTACCTCTCTTTGACAACTCATATTACTCAGCTGTATGTTTAATAGTAATTTTTATTTTTGAAATAAAACAGAAAAAATATAATCTTTGGTGATGCCACCCAACTGAAAAATAAAGATATCTTCAGCATTTTGAAACTAGGAAGATTGCAGAATTTTAAAAAATATTGTTTTGGGGTTTTTCTAAAATATCATTTTCATTGGGAGTGTATTTTCTGACTTTACATTATTTCTACATGGCAAACATTCCCATTCATCAGAGACAAAAACTACTTAGCAGTGATCAACATAACCTGCCTGCTCAACTGGACATGCCTCCAACTGTTACACCAAGGAGACACTTTACCAGGGGCAGAAAGATCCAGCCGGTGCTGCTCCAGGAACCCGAGACACTGCAGAGCACGTAATTCCTGCCCAAGTTCTGACCACAGTCCAAACACTCAGCGTACCCTGCTTCTGCTGGGTGCTGATAACAGAGCAGCTCTACCTCAGCTCCCGCAGCCCTTTCCAACCTCAGCTGGTGTTGAATTCTGCAAGGACAGGCACACAGCAACATTCCCAACTGCCTGCGGCTGAGTAGGCCATTTGCCTGTTAAAACTAATATGTTTGGAGAGCTGCCAGGAATCTAAACTGACATTTCACTCACCCCACTGCTTGTGTTAAAGGGACAGCTCAGCATCTGAGAGGAGATAAAATTTTAGCTGAACAGCATTCAAATATAGTTGATTAAATGAGGGAGGAAAGTGCTTTTAAGAGGCCAAAAATCTCTTTAGGAGATGTTCTAATTCAAAATCCATAGGGGTAGGCAAACATTTGTGTTACTCTAACAGTACCTAAACCAGTCACTTTTCTAGGAGTGAAAAGAGAATTAAAGAAACCCTCCAGATATTTGCCTTTTCAATAGCCTTATTTAATATGTAAAATCACAGATATTTTGTCTGAATAAATATTGTAACTAACAGTAAAAAAAGAAAAAGGTGGAAACTAGACAAAGATGTAACAACATTGCTTCTCAAACTGAAGACACTGAAGTAGTGAAACATTTGCTTTAAAGCAAGTATACAAATTATTAGTGAATCCCAGTGGTTTCAGTAAGTCCAGAAGTTCTTTAAGTGACATAAGTGTCAGTAAACTCCCTAAAGTAGCATTGTGGTTGGTATTTTATAACAGACATTTGTTCCTCAGCTTGGAAGTCTGCAATTTTGTCACAAATACACGCTTGAAAAGCATTGCAGAATTGGATAAGCTAAAGGAAAATGCTGTATCCTACAAAATTCAACAGTTTACCTTTTTAGCCAGTAAAATTTCAGCTAATATAAGCAACTAGACTGAAAAAAGGAAGTGGAATTAATTCAAGTAATGATGACAGGCTAGGACATATTAAAACAAGAAAAAATTTCCTTAATAAAACCCACTGATTTGAAGAAGCCTCTGCATTCTATAAATATTTCCACACATTCAGTACAGCACCTTCGGAAAAAAAGGTTTTACAACATGAGAGAAGTACTCACTTGTAAATTCTTCCTGTTACTATCTATCTATCTCAGCTCTCCAGTAAAGCAGTTGGAAGGAAATAAAATCATACTATTAAGAAATACTGTAGAAATCATACTTTAAAAAAACCCATAAATCAACAATACTCTGCTTCAACAGGACCTACATGGAAATTGCCATGCGGGTCAATCTTGCCTTACAGAAGTAACAGACAAATTCTTGCAGAACTGATTTTTTTAAATGGTTGCCTATTTTTATCAAAGTTGAGGAGCAACTGTTCAAAAACTTATTTACTGGCTTTGGAAACAGAAATGGTTAAACCATTTTTTTCTGGTCTTACTCATAGATAATATGCTTCAGCTCTGGGCATGCTCTGCATCCAGCCTCACAAATGGCTATAAAAGTGGTTTGGAGAAAAACTGAATCTGACTGCAGTTTGTTACAGAAGATCCAACAACGTGGACACGTTGCCATGGCCATATTAATTGTATCTAACTTCGAATTTGGCTCTTTGAGGTAGGGATTGACCCAATGACCCCCCGAGCCCCTTTCATTGTAAACTATGCTATGATTCTATGAATGGAAACTGAAAACACACGGCAACACTTTTTTTTAATATTAATCCATTATTATTCTATTTATAACTCAATAGTGCCCTCTGCTGATGTTTTCCTGCTTGGTTATTTGCATGGAAAAATTGTGAGGCTATGTTAGGAGAATGTGTTAACAATTTTTCTGCAGATGAAGGAAGGAAAAGAGCAAATGTTCTTGTTTCATATTCAGTCAGCATAGGGCAAAGAATGTAAGTGATCGACACCTTTACCAGGTCATTTTGGAAATTGTTTGGGTATTTAAGGTCAAAGCAAGTCTCTTCACCCTCTGCCATTAAAATTCAGGATATTTCACAGCAGCCTTCAGAGCTACAGAACAATCCTACCCCGAACACATAAAAACCTCCAAAAAGAACTATCAGCCTCTCTTGCTACAACAACAGCAGGTACATGCAGAAAACTTGAAAGAGATTTAAAGGACATAATAGAGAAACCTCTTGAACTTGGAATATCAGAATTATCAACCATTCATCTTCACCTACCTGAGCTGTAGTTTTACACATACAAAACCGTGCAAGTGATTGAGAAAATAACTTATTATAAACTCTAGTAAAGAAAGGATTTTGATGTAATTTATTGATGTTACCCTTGGCAGTCTGCTTAGGAGGGCAACATCAAAACTGGTTTTAAGACACAATTAAAATGGATGTATGTTCAAAACAAACATTACAGCACACAAAAGAGCTTCTCCAAACACTTGTCAGGATTATGACTGGCTGTTTTAAAAATTTCTCAGTTGTGTAAGAATTAAATTTCATTAAAACTGCTATAAAGGTTTGCAAAAAAGAGTCAAAGTTCTCTCTTTAAAATTTTCAGTCTACTTAAATTTAATTTAGGCAAAATTTTCTTTTTCCAATTTTTACACTCATTTCCAAGCTTTGATGTGCTTTGCAGAAGTGTTTGCTCTTATTTTAGACATATCATTTCTAAATATGTTTCTTTCTTTCGTATTCCTACAGTCTCAATGGCCAGTAAGAGTTCCTACTAAAGTGATTGTATTCCCTAGTTAATCAGGAATAATAGCCTATTAGCAATCACCACAATTGAACCATTCTGAGGGCAAGTTATAAAAGTATTTTCATAATAGACATAAGCTATCAGGAAAAATATTTGCAGAAGTGACATGGCCATTCACACATACATGAATTCAAAGGATTTCAGGTATCCTTCGCAGTGTTTAAATGTCTTTCATAAGCATCTGTTTACAAAGAAATGCTCTGTTTACATGCTCATGGAAAATAAAAATTACACTAAAGAAAGGTAAACCTTTATGTTTTTCTGTGTAGTGCTGAATGGGACAGAACAGCAAGAGAAATTCAGGCTAAACTTTCTGAAAAAATCCAACAGCAAAGTTAAGCAAAGAAACTGATCACCACAAGGGTTGAGAGGTTTCCATCACTACAGTTTCAGACAGATGATTATCAGTATTGCATTCCTTACCTACAGCTACTGCACAAAATGGCACAGCCAAATTAAGAAAGAAACCTGTTTTTTAAAGGTTATATTAGAAAACACAATGACCCTTGGCACTTTAAACAAAATGACTCAATATTAGAAGTACATCTGAGTAAAAATCTGAGAATCTGGTTTGTTGCTTGTGTTACATTTGATTAACACAAAGGAATTATGCATAAATAATAATTAGTTATTAACTAGTGAAAGGTGTTTCTCTTAGAAGTTTTGTGTTTCCAGAACATTATGAATTAGCATACATGCACCCTGAAATTCTAAAATTATATGCTAAGGTGCAAATGAGAGCCCAGGGAGATAACAAGAAGGAGTTACTTGGAAAGCTGCACCTTCCTTCATTTGAATGGTCTGATCTGTATTCATGTATAGTCACTTGACTGATATAAATAAACTTTTACTCATACTTGCAGAGGCAACACAGTTCTGAGAGCTTCTTTACTTGTTTCTGAATCAACAGAATTCTTGACTGAGTGCCAGCAGCAGCTCTCTTAGTGGTAACATGCAAGCTGGAAAAAACACAACTTGACTTTCCCTTGCAGGCTGAGCTTGCAGCCAGAAATGGTTTTATTTATAAACACTCTGCAGCATGGGTGGCAATTCCAGCAGCAAGGACTACAAGGCACCAACAGTACCTGACTGCTTTGGCAAATGGAAGCAGCTCAGAACTCTAGACACACATCCACATGCATCTTACGGAGAAAGAACAATTTAATGCCTTATGCTATTCCATCCCACTCACTTTGAGGCCGTAGATATTGTTCTATTAAATGCAAATCCCAAAATTTCCACGCAGTTCACCAAACAGCATTTCTAGCGTAGTAGCTTGCTACTGCTGTGCCTAGATTCCACTGACAACACGGGTTGGAAATACGAAATCAAATATCTCCCAGCATAACCACCCCAATTTATCAGGGAATACAAAATCTAGAAGATGCTGTGAAAAGAAATCCCTGAAAACTTACAACTGTCCATTTTTTTTCTCTTTAAGTGTGGTTACCTGGTTCTGGGGAAGTTGCATTTAACAGGTACTCACTTAAATTACTTTAAAATGAATACTTCTTGCTGCTCACACACCACCATTATCCCCTTGCCAAGTGGCTTTAGAAGTTGAGCAAGAACATACTCAGAGCAATATGTGGAAATAGGTCCCAAATGATCTAGTGAACCATTCCTTAGAGTACCTCCTTGCATCTTAAAATAACTTTTAAATTTTACTGATAACATTTACTGGTTCCCTTCCAACCTGAGGCCTTAATTCAAGAAGACAGTCAGGCTTCTGCTCAATCCAGAATCAATGGCTCTGCTTGGATCAAGTTAACTGTGAGCTTAAATGTTGATAGGAGATATGAAAACAGGCTTTGAGCATGGCATCCATCCATGTCACTTCTCAAATCTCTGAACAAAATGTCCCTGGCCTTCCAAGAACATGCATGTAAACACATCAAGTGCTAGGGAGAAACACAGAACAGACATTTCTTAAATAAATTAATAGCTAGATACACATTGTGCTAGTACACTGGAGTTTTAAAGTAATCTAATTAATGTTTTTCATCCCCAGTGTAAGATGATAAAAAATAGTTTTGCATTATTAGCAAGATGCATGTTAAGACATAACACAGAATCATTAGCATAAAGGCCAAGTTTGAAAAGCGCATGTTATCTTCCTGGGATGAAATAAATTACAGATAATATTCCTACTTTACAACTAGTCATTAGATCCAGTAGAATAATGGTTTCCATCTTGAATGGGAAAGAAATTAGAACTATTACTTTTCTCTCCCATATGTTTATTGTCTTTTCCCTTGGAGCAAAAGTTATTAGTGTGCACCAGAAAAATTTAAGACTTCTATCAGAAAAGTAAGAGATGTTAATTGGGGAGGAGCAAAATTGAACAGATCATTCAGATCTCATCTGGCAGGACAGGACTCTGCCCAAAAAAAGTAAGGATGTTGATCTGTTTGAACATTGTCACTTTTAGTGCTTAAATAAAAGCAGAATGGGTTCTGTAAGAGAAAAAAATAAAGGAGACATAGAAGAAAAGTAAATTATCAGAGAAAGGATTTTGGATGCTCAAAACATGAAACTCAATTGGTGTTTTCTATTTCATTCCCATAGAAGTCAGTATAGAGTTTATGCTATAAATCACATTAATGAAAAGGATGTTAGAACAAGCAGTCACCTCCAGGAAACAGAGAAAGATTTGTTGACATATTCCCATAAGCTTTCTTCATCTTCAGACTGATTCTCAGGCTTCATCCTTCCTGAGAATTTCAGCACAAGTGTTCGCTGTTATTTTTGGAACTGACTTCTGCACTCAAGTCCCTGCTACTATAATGTGTTTTCCCTTCCTTAAGCTTTCTGTTAAAAACCTGGGTTTTAGAGAACATGCACAGATTTCAGAATGCAAAAAAATGTTTTAAAAGGGATATAACACAAAGAGGATATATTTTAAACAAGAAGAAGTTCCTCCACTACTTTCTAACATTTTCCAAAGTACCATTATACTACCAGAAGACACAGATTTCTGTATTTATTCTGTATTCTTTTCTTTCCCTTTGCAGTACACAAGTAACATTCTATTGAATAGGGAAAGTATTTTATTTGAAGCATTTTATGAAAAACAACTGTCACTATCAAATGCCAACATTTTGGAGCCAAGTACCTGTCAAAAAAACCCCAAATATTTCATGTATACTGATTTAATCAAAAAGACTGGAGGATAATGGAGATGCTAAATCTCAGTTATTCTTGGATTAGCTACTAATATTTCCACTGAAGCATTAACATGATTTAATGTGTTAGAAATGTACTGTTCTTTTCAAATAACATGGTATCAGAACTCAGAAGTCCTCTTGGAAGAAATCCCTGGCAAGGAATAATCAGTGTAGTCTCCACCTCAACCTTTTGTTTCTTTTCAGTTTTTCTCTGAATGAGCGCAAGCTTTTGTAAACCAAGTATTTCTAAAAGAGAGAGGACACAGAAGGGCAAAATTCCTGAAGTTCATCATAAGTAAATTCATAAAAAATTAATCTCTCTCTCTAGGTGTAACTCTATTTAAAGTCTTAAAGACACCAATTCTTCCTAACAAACATTCTGTACCAAAAAAACAGCGATACTTTCATTCTTTACATTTCAGCACCGCAATATTATCTGATACCTCTATAGCCTTTTGTGTAATCCTCACTTGTCCTATTAATTGCTGACATCCATTTTAAACCTGTAATGCTGATGCATAATCCCTAAAAACAGCCTTCACCAGGAAGAGAAAGGAGGGGGAGAATAACCGGCCTCTGCCCAGTAACTCCTTGTCCATGAGGTGTTTATCACTCAAACAAAATTCATCATTGAACAACTCCGTGTTTATCAATCGCATCTCCCTGGAACAAGTAACATGTCTGACACGTTGGCAAGCACTAGGCCAAAGCCAAAAAGGTGACTCCAATAGGAAAACACAAAGCTATAAGCAGGGAAAATACTGAACTCCGGAGTGTGAGTCCAAATCCTCTGTAAACAGAACGCCGGATAGTGACCGTCAATGGGAACCATCTCTGTGCTCGCCAGAAGGTGGCAATAGTGACACCGTACTTGCAAGGACAGCTTTATATTTAGAAAGCTGGGGAGGATTTAAGCGTCAAAAAAATTAACTTCGTAGAATTGCACTTGTACTGCTAACTTCTTATGGCACTCTTCATTTCCCACTAGCCCCACACGGGACAGAACAAAAGTTTCCTGCCTCTCTCCAGTTTTCTAAGAGAAACCCTGAAACAAAGCCAAGACTAGACTGTTTCTCTGATTCATGGTTTTTAAACCACACTTTCATACCTACTAAGTGCACTACACAGGCGGTAGATGGCTATCTGTGCAAAATCTAACAAAAGCTGAACAAACAACTCTGTAGATTTAGGTGACCATCTAACTCAGTTGAATTTAATTATGTTTATCAGATAAATAAAGCAAACACAGTCACTGAAGAAGCATAAACAAAAAGTAGCAATAAAAGTTACCAATCCTTTTATCCAGCATAAAATACTGCAGCTTTTAGTAGCTACAAAAAGTATTTCTTGGTCTACAAAAACAGAACACCTTCCAGTGAAATATTAACATAAGGACTATCCATTCTTACAGCTCTGGTTTGCTACACTTCATGTTGCTTAGAAGGAAAAGAATACCCATAATAAGGCCTACTTCATCAGTCCTTAGCAGGAGGATAAAAAAATCCTAACCCCTTAAAGCAACAAGTTTGAGATACACAGCTTATACAGTAGGCCCTGGAACTAGCACAATATTACACTATCTAATAAAAAAAAAATTATACCCATCAAACCCATTTTTAGCACTTTTTTAACCAATCTGCCCAGCACTTTACTAAACCTGCTTGCTACCTTTTCAAGATCTACATATTGTATCCGGTCCTAAAGCAGATTACAAAATCCTGATGGCCTTGGACAGCTCCCACAGGTGCATTCTGCCAGTGCCCCACCTAGAGCCCAGAGGTTTTACCCTAAAAATCAACTGTAAAGCTACTTTGCTACTAAAATAGCCTCCTCTGGCCACCCAGCTGTTTCCAGTTGGGGCATGTTTATTTAAGGACATGCACCTGAAGCACAAATGGTAATTTCCTTGTAAAGACTGGTGGTTAGGTAGATAGAAGTCTTGTTTTTTTTATATACTGTTATTAAAGTAGCTTCATTAAGCTCAATTTTCATTCCTGAAAAAGGCTTATAATTCCATATGATAATGAATTTTTCAGAGATTGCGTTTTATATAACACAGATCACAAGTGAACATTCAATTTGCTGTATCTTACTTTTTCAATATAAGTTTTTCTCATTTAACAAGATCTTCTTAACAATCCAAGTTCAAAAGTAGTAAATTAAATTTCCCCAGTAATAAAATCCAGTGAAATAAAAACAAAAGACAGCAGGATAAAACAAGCCTCTTTTCTTAAAATGTCCCTAAGCACTCATAAAATGAAAAAAAAAAACCAGCTCTTTTCACTAGAACAATAATTTATACACTAAAGAGATGCTACATAGCCAATAGTGACCTATTGTTAGGAGTGTATATGGAAAGCAAAGGAGTCTTCCTGCTTTAAAGAGTACAAAAGTCAATAGGATAGCAATAAAATTTTAAACTATTTAAAATGTGTGTAGTAGGTTGGTACCAGGGAGAAAGAATTGTTTTCCCTCTTTAAGTTTGGCTTAATATTCTTAAGGTCTGACTCCATAAAATCTTTCATTAAAACTACTTTTCTATGAGGAAATCTAGTTTTCTGCAGACACTGGTGAACAAATACCTCAGGAACAGGCTGTCTTTTCAATCCAAATAGCTTCAGCATTAACTAAAATATCTAAAAAGTAGATTATTTCTGAAAAAACAGCCTATAAAAAAAGGCTTAGGAACTCAATTAGCATCTGGCTCTCCATAACATTGGTTCTGGCATGTTTTTAGGGCAAAAAATGCATACTCTCTCCCATAAATTGCAAAATCACTCTGTTTTTTCTGCCACATTTCTTTAAAATAGGTATTTATGGAAGAAATCTACTCAAAGAGTAGAAGAAATATTTGGTATCAATGCATTGGAGCAGGTAACTCAGTTCAGAATAATTAGTGCCTTAAGAAAAATCAGAAGGTCACATTCAAAATGCTAAGTAATTAAAAATGCTACTTACTTTGGCTTCACAAAACAGGTGACACTGCAAGTCATCTAGTCATTAGCATTATAATATATAGTATTATTGTAATTCATACTTATTTTTAAAATAAAATTAACTGATTTATTTCTATATAGTTGTGACTAGGAATTAATTCAAAATTTTGTATTCTGTGGATGATTAGCTATAGGACTAAATCAAGTTCGCTCTAGGGTTTAATAAGCTATGTAAATAACATCAGACGTTCGGGATTTTTTTAATCATTTCCGTAGAAACGTGTCTGAGGATCTTTTAGTCTTATTACCCTTTTTTACCTTGGTACAACTCTAAAAATGACCAAGATGGGTCATAGTTTATTGTGCTTGCTGTGTTTGGTCCAAATATGCAGCGTCTCTGCCATCTTAATTTAAAAAACACAGTTTAGGAGCCCAATTGTATAATTCTTTCCTTTGCACCTCCATATGGCTGAGTCCCTCACACAGACCCGTCTCCAACGTCATCAGATTCCCTATTTGTCATTAAAAACACTCACCTAACTGGAATACAGTTGGCCCAGCTGTGGCTGAAAAATTGTAAATACGCATCAAAAGTATTACACCAGCTGGGCTAGTCAGGTAATATCAATTTGGATTTACACATTGGTTTCCCACGAAGATGGGGAAAGCCCGCACGTTTTAACGCTTTTACTTGGAAATCTTTTGAAGATTTTGAGACGCCGTGAGGCGAGCCTCCAAAACCCAGAGAGCTCCCAGGTAAATCTCCTCGATTTACCGGTGGGCGCGCACACACCAACACCCAGCGCTGCCTTTCCGCCTTACGGAGGCGCACACGAAGTTACTCCCAGGGCGCACGATTTGTGTCACACCGCCCTCGCCC
>VXBQ01002017.1:62479-108109 GCA_013400175.1 Phainopepla nitens | reverse complement strand
GGTCGGGCGCCGCCGTGAGGGGAAGTGCGCGCGGCGGCCCCGGCCCGGCGAGTGGCGGCTGCGGCAGCGCTGTCGCCAAGATGTCGCGGGGCTCCATCGAGATCCCTCTCCGGGACACCGACGAGGCGAGTCGGGCGCGGGGAGGGGCAGGGAGGGCGATCCGTGCCGGGGCGCGGGCGGTCGCCGCTGCCGCCCGTGGCTGTGCCCCGGGCTCGGGGCGCGAGTGTCGCTCGCAGCCCCCGTGCCGGGGTCACAGGTGCGTGTCCGCCGCGCTTTGGTGTGTCAGGGTCTTTTGGTGTTCCTCAGGCAGCGCATAGACGCAGGCAGGGCAGAGGACCCACTCTGTAAAGTTAGCCCACCGTGCGGCTGAAAACTTAACTTTTCTTTATTTAGGGTACACTGTCACAAGCCAAGGTTAGAAAGATTCAGAAGAAGTATGTGGAAATTTGCAGCGTATAACAAAGTTTGACGTTAGATTATTCCATGACAGATACTAAATTAATAGTGTAGCCAAGTAAGGTGTTGAAACATAGTGCTTACAGATTGAAGAATATTCTCTGTGAACATCTGTGTCCCTGCTAATCTATGCATACACACATCTTACATATATGCATACGTGTATACATATGTACATGTACACACAGACATTCATATATGGACAAATATATATACAAAAACAAATTTCTGTATGGCTGCCATTGAGGTTTCAAGTCTCACAAAATTACTTTATTCTATGGAGTTCACCTGTTCAAGGGCTTTTTCTTCTCTGACAGAAATTTCTTGGTGAGATGTCAACATAGATTGTGATCTTGATGCTGCTGTTCAGGCTAGGACTACTTGGATCCCAGAGTTCTGAATTAATCACTAGGGAATGCAACAAAATACCCCTCCACTCACCCCTGCTCTTTTTTACTTCAGTGTTTATTTGCTATGTTGGTAATATCTATTTCTCATTCATAACTATTTTAGTTGATGGACCAGGGTCATTATCTGTCAAACAGGAGATACTATGCAAGACAAACTCAAAACTAAAATGAGCAGAAGTTAAGCAGAAATATTTTTGCTGGTACTCTAAGTTCTTGCATAGTCAAAACTACAAGCTTTTATAGACTGGATTGCCCTCATTCAGCCTGCAAAGGAGTCCCAGCACTGGTAATCAGGGTACAACAACTGCACTTGTTTCTTGCTGTAAAATTAACTTGTAACGCAGATGACTAATTATTAAAGGCAGCGTGGCTGAGTGAGGTGAACTAACAGGCAGTTAAGTTGTGTTCCCAAATATCCCATCTGGGGAGTACCTGTTCCTTTTTCCTCGTTTCATAATATCAGAAGATTAGATCAAAATGGGAGACTAGTACTCCGAAAACAATGCCTGAATGATGAAAAGTTCTTGCTGTCATTTGTCATATCTACAGTTGTGAATATTCAGAAATGTAGCTGCTTCAATAGTCTTTTAATTTCCTAGGGCATAAAGATGACTTTTCAAAATTTTGGGAATCTAAATGTTAGGTATTGATTTTTTGACTCCAGGTGACTTGGAAGATTTTGTGTCTGAGCTAGATCTATATATTACCTGTAGGAAAAGTTTTTAAAAGTCAGCAGTGTGCAGTCAAGCTAATTATTAGCTGATTCTGAGCATGAAGTCCATAGTGGAAAAAATTGAATTAGGATCTCTGCTTATTCCCCCTCACTTGTACCCCAAACATTGGTTTGTCTTTTCTCTAAAGAGAGACCATCACTTTTATCTTGTACAGAATGCAATATATTATTTCTCCTTTCTTTGTCCATAACCTTGCTCAAACACAAATAATTATTTATGTTTTGTTCTCTGACAGGTCCAGTTTCCTTTGAGCTCAATGATAGACAGTGTTTTTAATGCTTTGTGAAAAGGTGATCTATGTTGTTTGGTTCTAGGTTATCGAGCTTGACTTCGATCAGTTGCCTGAGGGTGATGAAGTTATAAGTATACTGAAACAGGAACACACCCAGCTGCACATATGGATTGCTCTAGCGGTCAGTATAGATGCAAATTGTGTATTTAAATACTGTGTTCACATCATCAAATCATAATTTACATTTCCATACTCTTATGACTAGTGATAACTGAGTTCTGAGCAGGAACTTTATGGTTTGACTTTAACTTTTTGATTTTGACTTCATGGTTTTGTCATTCAGTCATTGATTCTAGGCCAGATGTTTCTGATTGACATATGCATATTAGGAATTAAATTTCATCTCTTTTTCCTGAAACAATGATTCTTGAGGGTTGCTTTCTATGTTTTTTTTACCCTCAATCCATAGTCTTCCTAGTTTGTGCCTTTGATTATGTGCTTCATAAGAAAGGAGGGGCCAGTATCTATACTGAGGAAAGTATGGTTAAATGTCAAAGAAGTTCAGAGGCAGACCAGTGGATTCTTCACTTATAAACAGCTCAAAAACTTGTGTTTTAAGGTGGTGAGACACTGGTACAGGTTGCCCTTGGAAGCTGTGGATGCCCCATCCCTGGAAGTGTTCAAGGGCAGGTTGGATGGGCCTTTGAGCAGCCTGGCCTGGTGGAACGTGTCCCTTCCCATGGCAGGAGGGTTGGAACGAGATTATCTTCAAGGTCCCTTCCATGCCAGGCCATTCAATGATTCTAGGACAGAAAAATACTTGGCGTTATCAGAATACCTCTGACAATACCTACATTTATTTCTGCTTTGTCTTTACATCCTGGAAGAAGAGTCTGTGATATCAAAAGCATCAGCTTCCTATGTTTATCTACTCACTAGGGTGGTGATGTCTGTTAAAACTGTGTTTTGTAGCTGGAATACTACAAGCAAGGCAAAACAGAAGACTTTGTGAAGCTGCTGGAAGCTGCCCGCATCGATGGCAACCTGGACTACAGGGACCACGAGAAGGATCAGATGACATGTCTGGACACTCTGGCAGCCTACTATGTACAGCAGGCTCGCAAGGAGAAGAACAAAGACAACAAGAAGGAGCTCATCACCCAGGCCACCCTGCTGTACACTATGGCTGACAAAATCATCATGTATGATCAGGTAAAACCCATATCTCATCAAAGAAGTTAATTGGTGATTGTAAAGGAAACAAGTATGGGTTCACTAAAGGGAAGATAGAAACTGCTCAGGCTTTAAAGTCACATGTAAGCAAAACTTGTATCTGAAATGTACGTGCTGCCACGTACAATAATTCTCTCTAGTTTGGCGCACCTGACAAAACTACTTCTGTCAGCTTTTGAGGTTGGGAAGGAAGGATTGGTATTCTCTCGCTTGATAAATGTGAGAGAAATAATTGAACTGTAAAAAGCATTATAAGGCAATTAATCTTTCACATACTCCAAACTTCATATTTTACAAAGATAAATGTATTGCAAGTTCTTTTTCTTGTCTAGAATCACTTGTTGGGAAGAGCCTGCTTTTGCCTGCTTGAAGGTGATAAGATGGACCAAGCTGATGCACAGTTCCACTTCGTGCTTAACCAGTCTCCAAATAATATTCCTGCCCTTCTCGGTATGAGTTTATGGATATTTGTAAAAACCTGGTATCTCTGGTTAAGTTGTGGAATGATTTATGTGCTTAAGAGGATGTGTGTATAGAGAGCATGATCAAGACACACATGGCAGAGACTGATTCAAATTTGGGAAGTATACAAGCTAAGAAAAATGCAGTGCTAACTGTCATCTTCTGAGACTCATGGCATGCATCCAGTCCAGCTATTTATGGTTGCCTGGTGGTGGCAGTGAAGCTGGACACTCTGCTAAGGGTGAAGTTACCACTAGTGAGGGGTCAACAGACTGTAACACTTGTAATTTAAGTTGTTTACTAGTCTTAGGAATTGTCTTTGGACCAATAAGGAATTAAGTTTCTGCAGAAAAATGTGAAAATGTAAGTTTAATGTGTTTTCATGTTTGCTTTTTTCATATACTTGGCATCATCAAATGTAATAAAAGTTGTTGTTTGAATTTTCTGTTAGTTTTTAACTAACTTTTGAAAATGGGCACAGCACAAGTTAATCAAATAATACTTGAGCTTCTCGTTTTCAATCTTGGTTTTATTCATGGTATGTTCTAACAGGTAAGGCTTGCATTTCTTTCAACAAGAAGGATTATAGAGGAGCCCTTGCCTACTACAAGAAAGCACTGCGTACCAATCCAGGTTGCCCAGGTGAGACAGAAAGTATTTACTTCTGGAAGTATTTGCTCTGCTTGCAAACTAGCTCAGGCCTTCCTAATTCAAATTCAGAGGGCATTTTTGTGGTCAATTTCTGTCGAAGGAACTCCATCTCTCCTTGTAGAGGGATTGAGGCATTCATTGACTTGACCTAGTTCTTAGTTAGAGAAGGAAGTTGTATTTAGGAAAATACTGTTCTTTTTTTTCCAAAGTACTACCCTTTAAAGAGGTATTGGAAAATGAGAATTTGCATGTAAGAGAAATTAAAGTTGATGGGGAGGGAGGGAATATTTCAAGACTCTTGCAGAATTTCTTTCTCTGAAAGCTCTTGGAATAAGGCTTCAGTGACATAACAATAATGAAACAAGACATAAAAAGAAAAATTCTACTTACAGTGTATGATGTGAGTTTTCCTGGTCTTATATTATTTTTTTCATGCAAAAATCTGGGAAAGTGATTTTTTTAATGGCTGTAAAAGTGATACATGTGCTTTAGATACATTAATTCATGGTATTTACATTAGCACCATAAATATTTTAAAGTCTCTTGAGAGATATGATAGACTTTGCCATAATCTGTCTGAGAAAAGGTTTATTGCAGAGCTGATGTGTTCTGTGGTCTGCTTTACCATAAGAATGATTGCTGCAAAAGCCTTGCTTTTCAACAGACACCTTTCCTTTGCTCCCCTTTTTCTAACAGACACAGATTTGAAACTGCTGTTTATAAATTCTCTGTACTCTTAGATCACAGGCAGTCTGAAAGGGCAGTATGATGTGAATTTTCTGTGTTAGTCCATCTGTACTTGGGGGATGATAAACAGCATGTGAATCAGTTATCATTTGAGGAGAAATGCCAGCTAACTTGTTTATTCATCTGTGTTTTCTGAAGACCTGCTAGTTTGTGGTGAACTTAACTTGCCTAAGAAATGTCCAGCTCTTACATCTGGCAATTTTTTTATGTTTTTCTCTATTATTTTTAATACATTCCTGTAAAAGTAATTTTTTATTTGTTTGGCATTGGAGTCTGTGGGAGATAGATCAGTGTTCTGGGGTTTATGAAGAAATAAAACATTCAAGTTCATTTTGTGGCCAGCCAAGTATGGGCTGCTGCCTTGAAAAACAGCAAATTGTTAGATGGCTTTACAGGCTTTAAGAAACTATCAAAAAATCCTGCTTTCACTCCAGGTGGTGGAAAAAAAAAAAAGCATAAAGTTGAAACTTTGGGATTCTGAATGGTGTCATGTTGTTCTGTAGCCGAGGTTCGGTTGGGAATGGGCCACTGCTTCGTGAAACTGAACAAGCTGGAAAAAGCTCGCTTGGCCTTCAGCAGGGCTCTGGAGCTGAATTCCAAGTGTGTTGGGGCCTTGGTTGGACTGGCTGTTCTGGAACTCAATAATAAGGAGGTGGGTCTGACTTAGCAGGAATACATGCTCAGTTTACTTTCTTTTAGCTAAAAAAAGCAAATTTTTTATCCTTTCAGACATAGTCCAGCTTTAAAATGGGTAATAACTTTTATGGTTGAATAATTTTAAGTCTGTGCTACAATGGAATTATATTATGGATGTGTGCTTGGGATGTGAGCAGCACATCCTGAATAGCTTTCTTCTGTTGTTAAAAATCTTCAATTCTGTTATTTATAGAAGAGTTCAGTACAGGAAAACAGTGCTAGATTAACTGTTTCATTTAAGATAATAAAAATCCATGGCAAGATATGCGAAGGAAGGTCAAGGTAAAAGACATATTCCCAAGAGGTTAGAGCAAGGTTTTTAGAAGTTTAGGATTAAGAACAATTTTTCATATAAGTTTCAAAGTTACATTCAGGCATGCATGCTGCATGGTAAACCAAAGAGTAGGCAAGAAGAAATTTTAACTGGGCTGAGAAAAGTACAATTAAGTGGTGATCCACCTTTCTAGGTATTGTATCACTAGAAAAATACATGCAAATATACCTTAGGTGGGATCATAACTTCCTTAGCATAGACTAACCATGTCAGATATTATCACTGGAGGATGAGACCCTTAAGTGTCTTTTGAAAAAAGAAAATATTGTTACATAATTGTATGTGGCTAAAATTTAGTGTGCTGCTTTCTATAGTTCCCTAGAAAGATCTTTTGATAGCAAAGAATGTATGAAAATTGCTTGGTTTACTACTTCGAGAGGGGAAAAAAATCTCTTAATACTTCCATGAAGAAACAAAAAAAAAAAAATGGACATAAGAGGTTATTTCATAAAGCTACAGGGAGAACCAAAAATACTCTAAAGTAAAATTTGAATAAATTCCACAGATGAGAGATTGATGATATTTGATATCTTTCTCCTTCTTTTCCTGAAGATCTCTTGAGTAAAGTCAAGAGATGTGCCCACTCACCTGAAGATTCAAAAAACTGTGATTAAAAGCTGAGCCACTCAAAGATGTTTTGTGTTCTTTCTAAGAAATGCATCATCTGTGCTTTACTTCAAGCTGTTCTCACAACTTTGTATTAAAAGTCGGTGTAACATTGAAGAGTTATTTAACACAGGGAAGGGAGAACACCTTTGAGGAAGAGATTCTCTCTGAGTATCCAACTAATTGGTATCTTTTTTGTGCTTAGATATTTCTAATGTTTCTTCCTTCTAGAAGATGTTATGGTGTCAGATCAGGGTTGAGATCACACTGTGCTGTCATTGAAATGTGTCTGATCTATTTTTCTTAAATGAAAGCACTTAGAGCTTTGGGACCTCTATCCATCTGCTGTATTTGGTTAAAGTTGGACATGAGACTCGAGTTATTGGAGAACTTGGACAAATGCACAGTGTGATTATAAACCACATTTACCTCTGAAAATGAAGGCAGAAATGATTCAATATCTCCTTATCCAGGTGTATTGTTTTGCTAGGTTTGAAAAGATTGTGCCTGTTCAAACTGAAATTGATTTTTTAGTCGCCTTCATGTTACATTTTAACCTCTTAAAACCTAATCTGTTCAATAAGACAGCTTTCTGCTCATCATAGTTACAAGGTAAAGCACAGCCATTAGATGATTTATTGATAGCATTTTTGGTGTTTCTGTTCAGAAATAAGTACAGACTAAGCTGACATGCTTGTGATACAGATTTCATGGTTGTCCTAAATAAAGAGCAATTATTTTATCAGTTGTGGATTTGAACTTGTAGGTAAGTCACATTTTTACCCGTGAGAAGCTTTCTTTAAGGTGTAAAGTTTCTGTAGAAAAGAGTAAGTTGATGCAATGATATTCTGATACTCCTATGTAAACACCTCAAACTTGTACTGATTTTAAAATGAGATCTAAAGTTGTTGTTTAGAATTTGAACATGAAAATATCTTCCTTCCACTGTTGAATGAATTGCGTAAAACGTCAAAACCTAAACCAAACAGGCACTGAGGACACTGAGCAGTAGAAGGAACAGAGGGAAGGCTGTCAGGCTGTGAGCGTGACATGTCAAAGGACATCAAGACTAAGTCTTTTGGGGTTTTTTGCCCTTTTTTTTTTCCTAGAAAGTCCTGCTCTGCTCTTTTCCATCCCTGTATGGTAGCTTCATTTCCCATTTTCCACCTGTGTGCTGCAGGAAGAAACGCTGGTAGCTGAATTTACTTTTTTTTATGGGCTACGTATGGTGTTGTCAGAAATCCTGAGCAGCCTAGACTGAAAAATAGTTTAGAAGGTGGTAATAAGATACAGATATTGAGGTGCTGCTGATACCTGTCAATGTTTCTTTTAGGCTGATTCCATCAAGAATGGTGTTCAACTCCTCTCTAGGGCTTACACAATTGATCCCAGTAATCCAATGGTGTTGAATCACTTGGCTAATCACTTCTTTTTCAAGAAGGTAAGAGATTGCTGAAATTTTGCAGTTAAATGCTCGATAACCTCTGAACAGCAAGAATTGTGGTGTTAGATTCAAACACATCTCATCAGGTGCCTCATATCTGTTAATTCAGATGAACAAGTATGAGGTTTTTGGTCTGAACTTTGTATAAACCTTTCTCAAGAAAACCAAGGAAAGGTACACTTGCATAAATCAAAATCAACTTTGTGTCCTGAAGGGGTTTTGGGTTTTTGATGTTTGGGATTGTTTTTTTTTGGTTGATTGGGGTTTTTGTTGGTTTGTTTTTCCCCCTCCTCACTCTTCCATGCTTTAAGACACAAAATGGAGAAAAGAATAGTAACAGCTAAAACAAATCTGTTGTTATTTAGTCAGTGCTGTGACCAAAGCTTTGTCATATTTTCCAGCTATCCATGTTTAAATCATAAAATCACTTGACCATAAATAAAGTGAAGACTTCCAAATTTCATTTTCCTTCCTTTGTTTTGTCAGGACTATGGTAAAGTACAACACTTGGCTCTTCATGCTTTCCATAACACAGAAGTGGAAGCGATGCAGGCAGAGAGCTGTTACCAGCTGGCAAGATCTTTTCACGTGCAGGTAGGGCCGGTTTTAAAGTCCCCTTTGAGCTCACATTTTTAAAAAGTCTCTGTTACAAAAGTTCATGCAAAGGTTGTCTTTAAAAACACTGACTGTTCTTCATTTAATTCCTTTTAATTAGGAAGATTATGATCAAGCTTTCCAGTATTATTACCAGGCCACACAGTTTGCCTCATCTTCTTTTGTACTTCCGTTTTTTGGATTGGGTCAAATGTACATTTATCGAGGTGACAAGGAGAATGCTTCACAATGCTTTGAAAAAGTCTTGAAAGCCTATCCTAACAATTATGAGACTATGAAAATCCTTGGATCTCTTTATGCAGCTTCAGAAGACCAGGAGAAACGGGATATTGCAAAGGTGAGTTTTCTTCCCACATGTGTTTACATGCAAGAGTAGAACTTAGAAATCAGACTTGAAATCAGATTGTTCCTTAAGTTGAATAAAACTCAAGGGTTAGGTGGCTGTAGATGCAGGATATTTCATATGGACTGTCCTGAGGGATCTTCCTGTCTGTGAAGAGTCACAGCCTCTGGACAGAACTGAAACTACATTGGGGCTCTGGAAAAAGCATGTCCAGGAATTTAGAGAAGCCCTAGCCTCATGTCTCTGTTTGGTATGTGAAAAGGGCAGAATTCTTTCCATATATGTCTAAAATTCTCTGAAGGTGGGAAGTTAGCTCGTGATTTCCTGAAGACAGCAAATCAGTTGGTGATTTCCAGTAATCACCAGTCTTCTCTTGGCTTATCTGGAAGGAAAGTGATGCTTTTTTTTTTTTTTTTTAAATGAAATGTTAGACATTTCTCTAGCTTTTCATGTTGGTGTAATAGCCTTTGCCTCTCTAAGACTTGAAGCATGTGTTTTGTTCTGCAGAAGAACAGAATAATCAAGGAAGGGAACGAATGCAGATTTATTACTATGAAGATGTTTAGGATGTTTGCTTCTGCAGTATGGTGTATCTTTCTAGTGTTAAGGTTAATGCTTTCACTCTTATTTCCATTTTTTTAAACAGGCTGTGTGTTTGAAGTGGAATAATTACCTTCTGCTGTTTTTCAGGGGCATTTAAAGAAAGTCACAGAACAATATCCTGATGATGTAGAGGCATGGATTGAGCTAGCTCAAATTCTAGAACAGACTGATATACAGGTATTATTAATATACACTTGATGAATTATAGGTGTGCTTTTCATAAGAGCATGTAGAGTTCATTCTCTTCTTTCTTTCATTCACTTTCTGTTTCTTTCCAAAGGGTGCTCTGTCAGCCTATGGAACAGCCACACGCATTCTGCAGGAGAAAGTACAGGCTGATGTCCCTCCAGAGATCCTGAATAATGTGGGTGCCCTGCATTTCAGGCTGGGAAATCTGGGAGAAGCAAAGGTATGCAGTTACTCACAGTTTGAATGGTGTTTCTTGATCACAGAGAAGCTTTTCTTTGGGGATATTCTGGAGTGCTTCATTCTTCTTTTCTTTCTGTACTTCAGAAATACTTCTTGGCCTCGCTGGATCGTGCGAAAGCAGAGGCTGAGCATGATGAGCATTACTACAATGCCATCTCTGTGACAACATCCTACAACCTTGCCAGGCTCTACGAGGCCATGTGTGAATTTCACGAAGCAGAAAAGCTCTATAAAAACATTTTGAGAGAACATCCAAATTACGTTGATTGTAAGAAACATTTGGTATTTCAGTTCTACAGTTGTCCTTATAATACCAAAGATCTTCTGGTTGACAGTGTCTTTTGCTCTCCTTATGTCTGTCTTCCCTTGTTTTCACTGTAGTTTTGGGGCTGACCCGTGCTATTTGCCACAAGCTGCAGCAGTCATCGTACCCCAGCCTCATCTGTTGCCTTTTCCTTGCTTGTTTGCCATTGTCACCTGGGATGCCCTTCCCAGAGCTTGTGGAGATGGGAGGGCTATTTAAAGCGGAGGGAGGCAAATTATGTAACTGATGGATTCTTATTTCTTTGCGGTTTTTCAGTTATCTTTAACTTACAAAGCCAATTTAACACATTTACAATACTTTAACTGTTCAAAACCTGCAGTTTTGTATGGTCATCATGGGGACAAGTTCCTCTTCACCACGTATTTCTCGTTGTGAATAGAATATGAAAGGTGTCTTAGTGTTTCCTGTCCTTAGCTGATCAAGAGAAAGATTGCTTTTGAGATTCATGCATGGACAATATTTTGTTTGTTCAAGATGACTTTAACCTGTTCTCTGATTTTTTATTTTATTTTCATTTTCAGGCTACTTGCGCTTGGGAGCTATGGCCAGGGATAAAGGGAATTTTTATGAGGCTTCTGATTGGTTTAAAGAAGCACTTCAGATAAATCAGGTTTGTAACCTTATAAGTGTTTAACATTAGAACACTCTAAATAATAAGTTAACTTAAAATTTAATTTTCCTCTTTTTTTGTTTTTATTTTGTTTGTTCACATAAACTAGGGAAGAAGAGAGAGCTGCCAGATCTGCTCTCTGTGTTTTCTTTGGGGTTCTTTTGTGTATGGAATTATGTTTAAGAAGAGTAACACTTTATACTTGGAAAAGAACCCTTGCAAAGGAAAAGAGTGCTTTTGTAACTTAGAGTGAATTTTTATTTAGGATCATCCAGATGCCTGGTCTCTGATTGGCAATCTTCATTTGGCTAAACAAGAGTGGGGTCCAGGACAGAAGAAATTTGAAAGAATATTGAAGCAGCCCTCCACACAAAATGATACTTATTCCATGCTGGCTCTTGGCAATGTCTGGTTGCAGACACTCCATCAACCCACAAGAGACAGAGAAAAGGTAATGGGCATCTCTCTGCCTTGTAGGGGAGGGGGTTGTTTATTTTTTTTATGTTGTTAGCTATTCAGAGCCTCTTCTCGATATCTGTTTGGCATCTTCTAGTTCATAAAACCTCTGAGTAGATCTTTGATACCCCACTGTAGAAGTGAGTGATGAATCGGGGCATTTCTTTCTGCAGGAGAAACGTCACCAAGACCGTGCATTAGCCATCTACAAGCAAGTCCTCAGAAATGACCCAAAGAATTTGTATGCTGCTAATGGCATAGGTGAATATCAGACTCTAGTTTTCCTTCAGAGGTGATCATATTCTTATGTTTCAGAGGTGATCATACTCTTAAGCTTCATGCTTTAATGGAGAATTGTTTTTTCAGGGCCTGAACACTGTAGAGTGGAGCCCAGGAAATGGCAGCTGTGTCAGTTTTTGAAGGGACACTTTACTGAGGCAGTATTGAATTTTCTGTGGCAGGAGTGCACAGTGCATGGAGCTGGGAGCTCACACTGTCCATGTTCCTCTCCCCTCAGGAGCTGTCCTGGCACATAAAGGATATTTCCGTGAAGCTCGTGATGTTTTTGCCCAAGTGAGAGAGGCCACAGCAGATATCAGCGACGTGTGGCTGAATCTGGCACATATCTACGTAGAGCAGAAGCAGTACATCAGTGCTGTGCAGATGGTAACATCTCCACATTGTGCTTCCTCCTGTCTCGGCTTAGATGATTTCTAGATGCCTCTCTGCTGTCCAGGCAGCTGGGAAAGTTTCTGAGCAGTGTTTTAAGGAGTTCTAGGCCTATTTCTGACGAGCTGTTGGCTGTCAAGTCTAGATTTAGTAACAGACGGCCAAAAGTGGGCGAGGGCTAACAAAGCACCTATCAACTTTTATACTGTTTTTGATAGCAGGGTTAGAATTTTGGTTGTGGAATAAATTATTGGTCAGAAGCATTTCAGTCAGTGTAGTTACTGTATGTGATTTGCATTCAGATGTTTCCACAGTAAATGAATACAATTTGCTGCTGGGATTTTCTTTTAAATAGCAACAATTCCTTTTTTTATTCTTGTAAATGACCACATGAATACTTTAAGAGTTGTCTTAAAGCTGACTGGGCCGTAATTTTAGTCACCATAGTTAAAATCACAAAATAATTCATGTTGGAAGAAATCTGTTGAGGTCAGTAAGTTTGACCTGGCCTGCCCAAGCAAGTAAATGTTTTAGTGTCAGGCTATTCTGAGTAAACTGACTCAATTAGCTGATGAAAAGCATACAAATAAGCTTAAAAACACAGCATATGTTGAACAGAAACTAAGAACAAACTTGTGTCATTGAAGATGAGTCCTTATTGAGGCTCAAGAACGCTTCATTCAGAGCTATTCTGAAGCTTTTTGTGGTGTTTGATAAAGAAGTGTTACTGGGCCTTTCTTACATGATCAGGAGCTCAGTGGTCACTGTCCTCCAGTGAGCTGTTGTTAGCAAGCTTTGGCAGCACAGCCACACTCACTCTGTTGTGCTTGAATGGGGTCTGTTGTTTTTCTAGCACTTTGTCTATTTTTATTGACAAAAAGCCTAATGAAAATCTCGTTTTAGCAATTGTTTAAGCTGTGAATGAGTGGGAAAATGGGTATCACTTTCACCTATAATTTGGGAGAAATAATATTTTACTCATTTGCTAATTTATTTAAGAAAAGGTATTATTAGCAATTTAGTTTCTGAAGTGTTTTATTGTTCCCTGGGTTCTGCTATGCAGTCACAGTGTGAAATGCATGATATTGGACTCAAAGGGTGACAAGCTGAATTTACTAGCCCAGCTTACTGCAGCCACAATAATTATCCTACTGAGTTCTCTACCCTAAAGCATACAAATCTGAGGCAGGCTTGAGCTAGACACAAAGTCTCTGATGCTGAAGGTGCTCACAACACTGAGAGATCCAAGAGTAACAACCTCAGGTGCGTTACAGTTCAGGGCAGTTTTTCGATGCTTGAGCTGCAAATAAAACTTACTTTGTATTCCTTGCTATTTTGGAGGCTTAGAGAGGGTGAAGGGTTCCTCGAGAAAAGAGTAAGTCAAACAGAAGGTGCTTTTTACTGAAAACTATAAAGCTTGGTATCTGTTAAGCCTTGAATTCTAGACCACAAAAGTTATAGTAAC
Organism: Phainopepla nitens; assembly: GCA_013400175.1. Classification (NCBI taxonomy): domain Eukaryota; kingdom Metazoa; phylum Chordata; class Aves; order Passeriformes; family Bombycillidae; genus Phainopepla; species Phainopepla nitens. Next base: position 94,589 of record VXBQ01002017.1, on the reverse strand, counting down.
AAGTCATCTTTTATGCTTTAAAGGAACTGACATCCCTTGGCATGGCCAATTTTCTCTGTTGAACAGAATAAATTTGATGTTGCATTATCTGAAAAGTCTGGATTTTTTTTTAACTAACTACATCAAATATATGGAATTACTAGATTAGATAAATTTCAATTGGTAAAATATCTGATATGAATAAAGAAAATACATTTTTACACCCCCCATACTGTGGAGAATATTTGAGTGGCCTTAAAATGAGTCATGTTGGTTGGGCTTTGTTGCAGTAAACGATATTTTAAAAAGTATTCTTTTGTATTTAAGACCTACAGAGTCTTCTGGGCTGCAGCCAGTTTCTAGAAGAAAGCAGGTACTTGCTGTGGAATAAAAGAGAGAAATGTTCTGATCAGTGAAAAGGAGGCACTCATAATACACTTCTTTAAAAAGCATAATACACTTCTTTAAAAAGCAGAAGACGTATTAGCACTAACGCTTTTTAGGAATAGAAACATTTGCTGGAGTTAGCTAAACAAAATAACAAACCACTGTTGCCTCTTACTTTGATTTTTTTTTTTTCTTTTATTTCAGTATGAAAACTGCCTCAGAAAGTTCTACAAGCATCAAAACACTGAAGTGTTGTTGTATTTGGCCCGGGCACTGTTTAAATGTGGCAAATTACAGGAATGCAAACAAACTTTGTTGAAGGTATGGATCTAGAACATCATGGATCACAGAATAAGATTACTGGTAGTTGATGTGTGTTTGTATTTCTTTAAATTTGGTGGTCTGGGGTTGAAATGATGCTGTTTATTCTCCGTATGTCATTTTTTGTATCATGTTGTAGCTTATCTTAAAAACACGTTTTTTTTCCAGGCCAGGCATGTGGCTCCAAGTGATACAGTCCTCATGTTTAATGTGGCTTTAGTGCTGCAAAGACTTGCTACCTCTGTCCTGAAAGATGAAAAAAGCAATCTAAAGGAAGTGCTTAATGCTGTGAAAGAACTGGAGCTCGCCCACAGGTAAAGATCATGTGTATCTAATCCTGATAATCTATTTTGTTGTCCCCTTACAGTGTACTTGCAGTATTGAGCACAAATGTGGTTAGAAGAGCAGTCATCTTCTACAAGGCACTGTGTGATTCTAGAGTTTCTAGTAGGAAAAACAAAAGATTGGGCCTGACAAAACTGCGTGTTCAGATTTTGTTCCAGAACCAGTTTTGTTTAACCAGGTGCCAGTATGAGTTTTTCAAAGAGTTTTGTTATTGCTGTGACCAAGGTGCTCTTCTTCCCAGAAATGCACAGTTGAAAAGATCTTGACAATTATTCCACAACTTGAATACTATTTTATGACTTCTTTCAAAGCAAACTCTTTGGCTTAAAAGCAAGTCTGTTTATCTTACATAAGCATAATTAATGACTGGCACTCCCTTAAAACTAATTTCACCCTCCTTTTGGCAAGTAAAGCCCAAGTACTGTCACAGTTTAAGAAGAGAAGTGGTTTCTTAAGTGCATTTGAGATATTTTAGTTCTGTAAAAAAAACAATAATATAAAATTTTGTGCAGACACCAGTGTGACTAATCTGATCCAGTTGTCACTATCCTTGAACAGAGCTTCCAGCCATTTATCCTGCTCCTAGCTGTAGCTGATGCATGATTTGTGCATTCCTAGCTCTGCTGTTACGTTGAGGATAGAAGTTCTAACTTAAATTTGATGAGAAGCTTGTTATTTATTATCTTGAAAAAGTTGCATGAATTTATTTTTGCCTATTAACGAAAATGTTTGGAAAATACTCTCCATAGTCTAGGCCTCAAGCAAGGAATTGTTATATTCATATACACAAGAATTTGAATCTAGCATAAAGACACTTTCATTTGAAATGTGTGTGAGGGTATATGGGAAGAAGCTGTGGCAATCTTGAAAGTTAGGAGTAATTTTCTTTTATATTGGAGAAACTTTTCAAAGCACTGATCATCACAGCTTACTAATCTACTTAGAAGTTTGTTGTATTCTCAAGGGCTTGTCCACTAGGTCAAGGAGGCTGTTGTGAAAGGATTTTTGAAAAACAAGTTTTCTTTCCTTCTCTTATGCTGAATTCAGGCATGGAATCTGTGACAGATAAGGAATCAGTCAGTTGGGGTCAGCAATGTACTTAGTGGTAGGAGCCAGCAAATGAAATCTCAGAACTCTCTTCAGAATTTTTCCTCTCCAGAGTGGTTTTAGAAAGCTTTAAATTTAGAGAACCCTGTATGCACTCTTAAACTGTTAAAGGGTGCTGTATTAAAAGGTGTTGGCACAAAGGAAATTGGTGAGATTTCCTCATCTTTTGAGTTTTACACATTTGTACTTCAGGAGTAAATGCTTTGTTTTAAGGCAGAATTGTTATAAATATATAAATAATGCCATATGTAAGTAATGCCATATTTGCTTGTTTTGGTTTCTTGTGATTTCCTCCAGGTACTTCAGTTACTTGAGTAAAGTAGGTGATAAGATGAGATTTGACTTGGCGCTTGCTGCTACAGAAGCCAGGTAAAAAAGAAAACAAACAAACAAAAAAGCAACCCTCAAACAAATTCATCGTTCAGATTTTAGGTGGAATATTTTTGTCCTGGGTTTTGTTTTGTTTTTTTTTTTTTGGTATTAAAACTAGATTCCAAAATTTCAACTGTCAGTTTGTTAGAACAGTAGAAATACAAGTGCAGGGTCACTCCCTGCTACTGTTTCATTCTTTTCCTGTGTTTCACTTCTGCCCATTCTTGTAAGATTTTCATAGCCCCGTACAAATACCACGTGTTGGCCATCCTGCACTGTACATCTGAATGGGTATCATTGAAGCACTTTGTGCAGAGAAGAAAATTTCAATATTAAATGTCATTTTGGCATCAGCTAAGAGGGTGTTGAAAGCACTTTGCTTTAATGTTTCATGTGACTTGGCCACTTTATGCAGCTTTAACTCTCACACTGTTGGGTTCTTTAAGCTTGAATTTTGCACTACCATTCCAATTAGGTTTGTTAGGTTGTTGTGATTAAGTACAAGTTCTTATTAACCATGCTTCTGAAGCTCTTCAAATTGATTGGCACAATTCCTTTTATATTCACGTGTGGGTTTTCTTCTGTATATGAATTGGCTAAGTTTGAGGTGTGAAGCAGTATGTTCTGAAATGATACATTGGAAGAAAAATTACCTTACTAAAAATGCTTTAATTTACTCAAAGATCTGTGCTGCTCCTTGCGCTATTTCAAGTAGCTGCTTTTTAGTTCATCGGGGATATGAATGTGGTGTTGTGATGCAGGCACCTTATAAAAGCATTTATTTTTGTGTTTGCCACCTTGCCTTACCTGAGGACCTTGGATTTTGCAGGCAATGCTCTGACTTACTGAGCCAGGCCCAGTATCACGTGGCTCGGGCACGCAAGCAGGATGAGGAGGAGAGGGAGCTGCGTGCCAAGCAGGAGCAGGAGAAGGAGCTCCTTCGCCAGAAACTGCTTAAAGAACAGGTTTTATTCCACTAAATTCTGTATATTGGATTTTATGAGTTTACACACTGACAATATGTGTGCCCCTGCTGCTCTGGAGTGGTACCTAATAGCTGTTTTTCTTAGTTAGTAAGTGCTAGCTGAAAATATTACAGCTAACAGGTGATGCTCTTTCTTCCCCGTAGCCTCAGAAATATTTAGTTGTATAATGAAATAAAATAGATGTGCCAGAAGTTCTGCCATCAGACTTTTACCTGTTCGACCATGGGCTGTTTTGTGGAAAACTTATTTTGTAAAAAACTTTTTTTTTTTGCTGTGACACAGAGCATCAAAAAGCAATTTTCCAGCCTCCTGACAGGAAATCATTTCTATGCCTGCTATTATAATCACCGTGGTGGTGCAAATACAGTGGTAATGGTTGGCTTCCTTGGTGTTTCAGGAGGAGAAGCGCCTGAGAGAAAAAGAAGAGCAGAAGAAACTTCTGGAACAAAGAGCTCAATATGTGGAGAAGACCAAGAATATTCTGATGTTCACTGGTGAAGTAGAAGGATCAAAGGAGAAAAAACGTGGTGGCGGTGGAGGCAGGGTAGAACAGAATTTTTTAATCTCTTTTTTTGTTGTTTTTTTTTCTTTTAAACCTCCTTAATTTTCCCCTTCTGATATATGGTCTCTTCTAGGAGCTTGGGTTTTTAATTTTAAACTCCTAGGCTCTACTGAGTAAAAATTGCACAGGTTTAATAGTAAAATGTCAGAATTGGAAGCCAATACTTAAAAGTCCTGAGTGTGGTGGCATCACTAAAATGTGTTCAATTGTTAAAATAACAGAAGATTATCTTAATATGTGCCAATTTGAAATCAGTTTCTAAATGATACCCATCTTGTGCCAACTTTGACTCTAGAAGGTCTGTATTTTCATCTCTCCCAGAACATGTTCAGCTAAATTTCCATTTTGAAGTGTTTCCTGCTAGCTTTGTAACTGGGATGTGAATAATAGGTTATGTTGTCCGTGTTTCTTACAGCGTTCCAAAAAAGGAGCAGGGGAGTTTGATGAGTTCGTCAATGATGACAGTGATGAAGATCTGCCCATCTCTAGGAAGAAAAAGAAGAGGAAGGGCAGTGGCAGTGAACAGGATGGGGAAGAAGAGGAGGGTGAGAGAAAGAAGAAGAAGAGGAGGAGGTAGCTGATACTTTAATTAATTAATTATTATTTAATGTTAGTTTAATATTAGACTTCCCTGAGCAATAGTAGGGTTTTTAAGTAAATTCTCTGCAGTCTTTTGTAACAGTTTAAAAACAAACTCTTATCAAGAGGTCACATGGTTATTTTTTTACTTACACATTACACATTGTAGGACATAAACAACCACTCTGCAAAAGAAGTAGGAGTAACACTAGATGAACTGGGCATTTCTTGGGACTGGTATTTTTGTTTAAGACTAGTATTTATGTTTTAAGGGTTTTTTGCTCTATTATGCCTTATGCCATATAAAATGTGTGTTTGTTCAAGACCCCAGAAGGCAGAAGAGGGGAGTGATGATGAAGAACACGAAAATGGCCCGCGGCCTAAAAAGCGACGTCCACCCAAAGCAGAGAAGAAGAAGGCTGTAAGTTAAACAGTGAATAACTGCATCACTCTCTAAATATACATTTGCAGTTCAGCATTTCCCTGGTCAAGAGAGATTTATTAGTGTTGAAAATTAGAGCAAAATCTCTGGAAGCCAACTGGCTTTAGGGCTTATTTTTATCCTCCTCCCCTGTTGCTATTGCTGCTTCAAGGATGAAAAGGGTATTTCAAAAGCCATCTAGAATTAAGTGATAGTAAATGGAAAATTTTTTAAAAGCATGTCTGGTTTTCTGAACATGTTTCTACATTTGGGCCCTGTGCCACATGAACAAGCAGCCCTTTGTTTTCCTCCTATACAGCCCAAACCAGAACGTCTGCCTCCTTCAATGAAAGGAAAGATCAAATCAAAAGCCATCATTTCATCAAGTGATGATTCTTCTGATGAGGACAAACTCAAAATTGCTGATGATGGGTAAGAACCTTAATTAACTTTGTATGAACTTAGAGTTTCAATGCACGCCTTCAAGAGAAAAGGCAGCGTTAATGAAACAACGCAAAGATAATGCAAAGTCTTTCATTATACTTGCAACATCCCTTCCCAGTGCAAATTAATTCCACTCCTTCTAACGCTAGCATTACCCAAATCCCGGTGCCTTGCTTTATTTATCAGCTAAAGGGAGCACTTTTTAATACCATTTTTCCCCTCTGCTTTTCCCCAACAGGCACGCTAGAAATAGCAACAGTGATTCTGAGGACGGGGAGCAGCAGCACAGCAAGCGCATTGTTTCCGATAGCGACTCCGATAACCGGAACAAGTCTGGCAGCGAGGCAGGCAGTCCCCGCAGGTCCAGCGCCCGCGCGTCCGAGGAGGAGTCTGACAGCGACCCGTCCCCGAGGAAGAGGCGGCGCTCGGAGTCGGAGCAGTCGGACAATGAGTCCGTGCAGTCGGGGCGGAGCCGCGGCTCGGGCGGCTCCGAGAACGAATCGCGCCCCGCTTCGCGCAGCGCCGAGTCCGACAGAGACTCCGAGAGAGGCTCTGACCACGAGGGCTCTGCCAGAGCTTCTGGGAACGAGTCTGAACCAGAGGCATCCAATGATGAGGGCTCGGAAGGGGGCTCAGATGACAGCGATTAGAGCTGAATTGCAGGCCATCTTTTAAAAACGTTCATGTAAATATATCTCAGTTACAGGGGAGATAGAATTTTTATATTTCAAAACTGTGATTTAAAAACCTTAATGTTTTAGTAAACTGTTGTGAGACCTTCTTGTGATTCTTTCTATTAGTTACTAATGGATGTTTCTTTAAATTGGCTTATGGTGTATTTTTAATTTGAAACCACTGTAGGTGCACAGAATCTCTGTCCTGTAGTCAGCACATCGAGGATGGAATGCATGTAAAAACTATGGAACTTAAAATCTCCTTAGGTGGTTTTGTGTGGCTAAAACTTTGTTCTGTGATTATACATGCATAGATGGATCTTAAAATCCTACCAGATGCGACAAAGAGCTGTGGATATTTATCTTTTTCTTCACTCGGAGTAAAGGTCAGTAGGGAGTTGTTTCTTTCTTTCTGTTAAAGAATAAATGTGCCACAATGCAACTCTTTTATGTTTTCAAGAGTTTGTTCTTTTGCTTCTGTTTTTGTGTTAAATCAGTTGAAAACATGGAGATCTTAAAGAAATTTTGTAAACTAGTGATGCAGGTGAAATATTTAAATTGGCTGGTAAAGACATTGGGGAGAACTCTGTATTATTTGAGAAAGGTACACCTGCAGGTGTCACAATAAAATGTTATTGCTTATTTGCTTGGAGTGATTTATTTTACTCCTTAGAAGGTTTAAGCAGAATACCTGAAAATGTTGAATTTGACAATGGAATCTGTTTGGAGAAGGTGATCCTAACTATCTTGTAAGTACATGGCTTTGGGAACTAAGTCCTTTCATATAATGTGTTCAGGAATAACAATGAAAAATTGCTGTGCTCTAGTCTAAATCTGATTTCTCTCTGTGGTCATGAAAAAAAAATCAGTATTTTGTACCAATCCAAGGACGTATTCTTTTTTCATTGGTCATTAAGTCCTGTGTCAAGCATTTGCTAAGAGAAGATTCTGTAGGTCTGGATGGTGTACTGCTATCAGTTGCAATAGACTGTCTGGCCTAAATGTGTTGCCTTGTTTTTAGGAGGCCTGGATTGTCACTGCTGATGGTTCACTTGAAGCACTAAGTGAAAGTGAAGTTTCCCATGCTGCTATTTTGGGTTTGCAGTGAGCATGAGCTGTTCTCTTTGTGGATGGGTTTCTTCACATGTTTATGGGCTGTTGGTAACCATAGCAGACAGCAGAATGCAGAACACTCAAGATATGTCTCTTTGTGGCTCAGTTTGGTATCAAGTTTCTATCTGTGGCCTTACCTAAAACTCAGCATCAGAGTAGAACAACCCTCATGTTTGTTGGGTCAGAGGGAAGCTGAATCATGACCCAGAACCACAGAGAAGCAGTGGATAGCTGAGGTGGGAATGCTTCATGTCACGTCTTCATTTACGAGGCTATGGAGAAGTGTGAGGAAATTGGTGCAGCTAAAGAAAACTGATACATGCAAGGTGAAGCAAATGGAGCATGGACAGCAGTGGCAGGTGTGAGAGTAGCCAGCTCTTAAAATGGGAAGTAAAATGATGTACAGCACTTCCTGTGGGATCTTAGAAACTTTTCTCTGCCTCAAATACATCTGGTGGTGTAGCTTTCCCTATCTTGCTGCTAATTCTGTCTTCCTTGTGAAAAGTCTGAAGACTTTGTTTGGTGCTGTATGTACAGAAAATACATTTTATGTTGGCTAAAGTTAGCTCTAGATGAAGAAGTGCTGAGTGGGTCTTCAGACCTAACATTCAGCTGGAGATAAATGTTTTCAGTAAGTGTAAAATAACAGGGGTTTTCAGACATCTCTAGTGTGAGAGGTATTTTTTGTGCTCTCCACAGAAAGGAGTTGTGTAAGGAGAGGTTATGACTTAATACGGCTTCAGCTGTGTGATGTACAAGAGGCCAATCAACAGGGACAGAAAGGGAACAAGGGATGCTTTTGCTTCACTATTCCTCTGCTTTTATGTAGCAGAAGAGGAAAAAAGCCACCAAAAAACAGAAGTCATTTCCTTTTTTCTTCCCTTAGAGGAGGAGAGTTAATGGGAAGATTAAGGTTATATAAAAAGTGTGTTGCTGTAATTGGAGAGAAAGCTGTGTTTTAGCTTAATTCGTGTTTTCTAGTGCTTTTTGAAAGTGCCGTGGTGGAATAACATTGCCGTAATTCTCTCTTGGCAGCATTCCTTGCCTTCTGAAGTAGGTGGTTGGCTTGCAGCTATATTAAATTCCTTTATTTTTAGCAGTAATCTATTCCTGGATGAAATACAGCAAGTTAGAAGTGTAACACTGCCTTGCTAGAGAAGTGGTTTATTCCTAGTTTCTGTTTTGCATCCACATTCTGTTTTGCATGATGTGGATTGCATCCATTCAATCCGTAGTTCCATGACTGTAGGAAGTGTTTCCTGGTGAGCTCTGTTGCAGCTCAGCATTTTGCTGTCCTCACTTGTGAGCAGCAAGTCTAATAATCTCCAGAATACAAGAGGAAAGAGGCATGTAGAATTTGCTGTTGTTCCTGAAATTTGTAGATTTGGCCTTTTGCAGAACACTTCAAATGTAGCTTGACGAAAAAAATTAAAGTTACTGAGTTGGATATTTTGGTTTGGGGTTTTTTTTTTTTGGAGGAGAGGCAAAAGAAGGGAGTTGGTTGGGGTGTGTATTTGTAAGTTTTTGGGGTTTTTAATACACTTACTCAATTTTCTCTTTCAGCAGCTTTTCCAGGTCAGTATTGGTGGGAAGGAGTAGCTGTGAGTGCTGAATGACAAAGCATCTGTGTGTAAATTGATCATTCTCTTTGCAAATGTCCACTTCTGCTAATTTAATTCAGAAAACCACAGCACTGGCCACACAGAAACAAGGAATATATCTGGGAATGTGCTGCCAAGGAAGGGTTTGGGCGAGGCAAGACCTATGGTAGGAGCACAACAACTAAAATTATATCAGTTCTTTCTATAAGGAAGTGCCACTTCCTGGGAATGAGTTGCTTTCCACATTAAAAATTTCATTGCTTAGAGCAGTGTTCGTTGCAGCAAAGTTTTAAACTTACATTGGGAATTAATTAATACTCTTGACATCTTCTATTAAGACTTGCAGGCTTTCTGGAACAAGTTTGCTCCCTACTTTTTTCCTTCTTACTTGGTTTTGCAGGTTTTTTTGGACTCCTTTGTTAAATATTGGTAGTTACCATACAGTCAATAAATCTGGAGCTCAAAAGTTACCTGGAAAAATTCCCACAGCTGGAGCAGCAATAGAGAGGGACAAATTCACTATTAATATGAGTAACAAAACAAGTTGTCAAAATGGATGTGAAAAAAGGTATGTAACTGAATGCTCATTATTCTCATAGCTTCTAGTACTTACTCCTAATAATAGTATTTTGTTATTTATCTAAACACTAATTGCTCTGCAGAAGAGAATTTGAATTGGAGAGAGAATCTAAGGGAATACCAGATATGGGAATCCTTAGGAGAGAAATTCAAAGTCAGTATACTGAAAATGTCTATTATTTCCATCTTATCTGTGAATTTTGGTTCAGATCTGCTCAGGCTTCATACTCTAATATTGGAAATACTTGGAACTTCAGGATTTTTTGGTCTTGGCTGCACCTATAGAAGGTACAGTTGTGTAGTCATGCAGCTTGTAATGTTTTTTTGCCAGTGGTTCATAACTATTGGAGAGATTAAGAATGCTCATCATAGCTATGTTGTTCTTTAAGTGCCTCTGGGTTGTTTTCTTCCTCTTTTTAATTCTTCCTTTGCCCTGAGGCAAAAACTTCTTTCAGTGCAGCTTCCAGAGCTTGGGGCTGGTGAGGTATTTTGGGCTGGCAAACTGGATTGAGTTTACCTCCATTTTAAATGATAAATGCTAGAGTCCCCATTGCTGCTTCTAAATATGTGTCATCCTTATTCTACGCATGTCCCTTTATCTCCCTGTTTGGAGATGCCCCCGACATTGTTGTAGTGTTGCCTGAACTCCAGCAGTGCTGCTTGGCTCAGCAGCATACAAGAATTTCATACCTGCCCACCCAGCCTTTGCTGATTAAAATACAAATGCCCAGTTTTAGCTGAAGAAAACGGGGGGGGGGTTAGCACCTGAGAGTGAGTGTTTGTGGCAGTGACTTCAGGGGTGTTTTCTTTTGCCGTGGAAGGCTCCATGCAACGCTCTGGCTCTTTAAATGTTTTTGAACCACCCCCTCAGAGTTCTTAGTATAAATCTGCTCTCTTGTCTCTCTCATATGCAAATCCCATATGCTAATTACAATAGCTAAAGCATTCTTGGACACACTGAGGAATAACTAAAACATTCTTGGGCATTTTGAGGAATATTGTGGGCCCACTCTGGTTCTTAGGGCCTCCTGTCAAAGGTGCAGTTGAGTTGGTTGCACAATCTGTCTTCAGTGACAGGTAGGTCTCAGCCAGAATGTTCCAGACTGTATCTGGTAATTCAGAAGTGACTTTCTGATTTAGGGCACACAGATAGTAGTAGAGAGCTCATCATTCCTGGGTGCTCTTTCTATAGGACAGAGGAGGTTGTAATTTAAGAGGACTCTCATGCAATGCTATATTCCCTCTGTCTGGTTCCATTACTCTATTAGAGAAAACTGGTTTTGGAGTCTTCTCACCTTAGCACCTGAAGGTTCTGGCTGTACAGACACTGCTGAACCTCAGACTCCTTCAGGCAGAGCTAATACTGATAAATACTAATAAATACCAGTCTTGCTTTGAGCTAGTGACAGTTAACTACCAATTCTGAAGATGCCTCAGAGAACATGAAACATCTCTTCATCCATCTCCACTCTTTAAAGAACAAATAACTGCTTTGTTACAGCTTTCAATAGAGTTTGAACTGCTCTAAACTGTCTGTATCTGTTGTGCTGTGCTAAATTATTCCAGTACGTGTTCCATTCTCATGGGAATCTGTCTAACCAAAAGGTAACATTCTTTTTTTTTCTTGTGGAAAGCTGTCTCAGACCAGCTGGAGAGGAAGAATTATTGTCAGCAGCTGTTTACTAACACTAAAAAGGAAAGAAGAATTCAGTCTCGTTCGGGTTTCATGCAGGAACAAAGCACATTCCTGCACAAATTCAAGGTGGTGATTTTAGTCAAAGTGTTTCTATAGACAGTTCCATATTCATGCAACTGTTTTGTTTTATGGTCACTGCGTTAGGGGAATTGTTGTGGACTGCAGGAGTTTGAACCCGTAACTCTTGGAGTGTTCCTCATTTCTTTCGGCAACCTGGGCTGCTCAAGGTTTGTCCATGCAGTAGCCGAGGTAATTCGGAGTTGCCATATAAACAGAATGGTGTTAGTGGAAGGGGCAAGGAAGGAAAGAAAATCAATGATGTGTCAGATCAGTGCTTAGATAGATATTTTTTATAGACTTGATCCTTAATTACTTGGGTATCTGTATTTCTACCTTGGATCTTCTAAATTGATTTTTTTGTTCTGCACTCACTTGTCAGTAATTAATGCCCCAAGAGATGCTCACCTTGCCATGAGTGTTTCGATTTCTGTTGCCTTTAAACAGTGCAGGGAAAGGATGTTTTATTTGGTGCATGTGCAAGAACTATTGATCTATCCAACTGTAAAACCGGAGAGTGGAAATGGTATCAGTAAAATCAATCAATCCATTAAAAATAGGAAAAATGTAACATAAAAGACACAAGGATCTAAAGGGATTTGTCCAATCCAGACTGTGATCCTAGAAGAACCCACGATTCACCTCAGCTGGCTGCAGTGCAAGCTGTACATAAGTGAGAGGTTGGTGGTATCTATAGTATTTGCATAGAAATGATTCTCAGTGAAAAAGAATTGCAAGTTTTAAATTGTTGTCCATCCTGGCCTAAATTTCCCCAAAACAGCAGCAATTCCCTTCAGCTGTACTTTTACAGAATGTCCTGTTACTGTATTCCAGCTGAAGTGATGTTGTATTTCTTAGGCTTTTCATATATTTTTGTCTTTGGTGTTGCTTTTAAGAAATGTGTAGAAAACATGGTGGGCAGGGGGGTGGGTGAAGATGTGGGATCCAGATGGTGCATCAGGACTGCATTTTATGTAGTACTGACATGAAGCTGCCTTGGGGTGGGATGATTCCTTACTGATCTGTACTGAATTTTTGTCTGATCTGCAAGGGTTTTGGAGCATAAATTGTACCTTGATTAAAAAAAATGACAAACACTATTCCTTGATTCGTAACAGAACCACCGCTTCTTTCTCCTTCTTCATAAGATGAAATTTAGTGAAAAAGATCTGTGTTTAGTTTTGAATGGTTTAATTTAAATAAAGAAAACTATAAACACATAATTTTGCTATTAGAAAGGTTGAAGTGCTGGCCAAGAGTATGACTTGAAAACAAATTAGGGCCAGAATTGTCTTATGGAATTAAACCTGTATTGCTAAAAGCTGACCATCCTTGTTGATCCTCACATTGAAGAACTGGGTTTTAGCCAGGCATGACTTGATTCAATTCCTGTCCAAATTAAACTGCTATGAAGCTGCTTTGCTTTCACAGAGTACTTTTTGTAGGCAATTAATCAATGTCTCCTGGAGAGCTTCAGCAGAGACTGTAGTTGAAGTTGCTCAATCACTGAGGTTGCCAAATAATCACATGCATGTGTTTTGTTTGGGAAAACTTCCTGTGATGACTTGTTTAAAAAAAAAACCCAAAACAACCACAGACCAATCATTGAGGGTGGCAGTGGGGGGTTAGTGTGGGATGCAGAACCAAAAAGCCACGAGAAGCTCTCTAAGAATCCACATACTATGTGGATTATCTGGAAAACCTTCACTAGACAAACCTGCAGGCTCACAGATGTCCCAGTCAGAGAATCAGAACTGCTTTAGGTACAGTCCAGTGATTTTATCTCCCTAGACTTATGGTCCTATCCTAATATTTAACTTCTATCCTCCTGCCTTCCACTTGGGTTTAGTTTAATGCCCAGTTGTGATGGTCTTTGCTGTGAACTCCCTGGTCAACTGTCTCAACTATTAATTGCTACAAATGCATTGCTTCTGTTAAGAGGATGCATTTCTGTGATCTCTTTTTAAGAATTAGTAAATCTGACATGACTAAAATGAGCCAGTGGTATAACTTTGAGGTATAGGAGAAAAGCTACAGCAGGGGCTGGTTATTCCATAGCCAGTAATTTCTTTTCCTGAAGCAGAAATCCTGATTTGCATCTCTCTGATGAAGATGGCCATTTGGATCAACACGTGGAATATACTTTCTTGTGGATGGTCTAAGTGGCTCATGGGACCAGAAAGCAAAGTCAACTTAACAATCAACAGTGTGAGCAGAATTCAGCTGAGGTTGTGGGCAGAGAAGGGCAGTGGAAGCCAAGTCTTGGCTGTCCTTCTTCCCTTCCCTGTGAGCTGCTGTGCCTTGAGAGGCAACAGGTGCTGTTCAGCCTCTGGTAACAAATGTGCTAAATCCACACCAAATCTTGGGAATAATGTTTAGGAGTTTGTTATTTAGAGATTTTTTTTTAGTTTTCGTTTTTTAACAAAAGCAGTTGGTAACATTAATCTAACAACTGAAATGCTACTCTGTAATTTCGGATTGACCTGTGAAGTTGAGCGATGTAGAAGGGAATATTCTTGTCACTTCAGTTAAAGGAAATTATAGCCATGATTAGTGTCAAGTGGAAAAGGATTATTTTGAAAGCAAGCTGGGATTGCACAAAATAATGGAGAGTTATCTTGGAGAACACTCATGTAGAACATGGAAAGAGTAAGCTAAAAAATCCACCTGAGAGAATCAGGGGAGGACAAATCGAAATTTAAAGCCAAGCAAGTTTCATAAATAAAATGTATTGATATATTAATAAATCTAGAGAGTTTTGTCAGATTACAGGGCTTCTTTACCTACTGTCTGCTTCCCAGGAGTTCCTTTTGTTTAATGCAGTTTTCCCTGAGCAGCAGAGAATCAAGTTCTGTCTTCAGTATTGCCAGTGTGTTTGATCCAGATTCTTGTTCTACCTGCTGCTTTCTCTAAGACTCACCTGCAAGAACAATGAGAACTAACACTCCTCAGTGGTTTGGGTTTTTTTTGTTTTGTTTTCTTGTCTTTGGATGGTTTGTTTTGTTGTTTCAAGTGGCTTGTGGCTGTAGTGAAAAGCCTGGATGCCCAAAGGGAAGTGCCCCAGGGATACTAAACTGGAAAAGCAAGGGAAAACAAACCAGAATTTGCTATGTGTCAGGATTTCTAATTCAAACATTCTGGATTTAGGTTTTGGTGGACTCATCTCACATCCTTGAATGGTTAAGGTGGAAAATGAGGAGGGACGTAGCACAGGGTGATGTGTGGAGAAGCAGGTGTGTATTTATTTTCCTTAGTGGTGGTTCTAAATTCCATAATTGTCTCCCCTGGGCTCAGAGAGATCTGTCTCAGCAATTCAGAGCTGCAGCAGTTGAAGAGGCTGTAGGAAACTGGCGCTGACACCCTTCAACAGGGCAAAGAAGAAAAGGGGAAGGAGTGGGGGTTAGAGGTGCAGAAATCCAGTGTTTTGGGGAAACTCCTGAAGTCTCCAGAAGCAGGAAAAATCAAGAAGGAAAGACAAAAAGACAAAATAATTCTGTAAATAATGATGACCAATTTGATAAAATGAGCATTTGAAAGGTGGTATTAAAAAAATAAGGATTTCAGAGACCTTGAGAGACATTATGGCCAAGATTTTCGTTATGTGTATTGCTGGTTTTGTTTTTTCCCATAGAGCTGTATGTATTTCCTGCATCTGATCCTACAGGTTATATAGCTAAATCTGAAATCCTAATTAAATGGGTTGCTGTAGGTGCTATGTAGAGAAAATTACTATGTTGATTTCCAAATTGCATCAATCTCATGCTGTCATCAGAAAAAAAAAAAAAAAAAAAAAGGACTGGACGAATCATGTTCTTAAATTTTCCTCTAGCAGCAATGGCACCTTTTATTACAGTGTTATAGGGCCAAGTGATTTAAGTGAATTTTATTTATCTTCAGACATCTAAAAATTAGCAGTCTAGACACCTTGTAGAGAGAGACCCTTGGCCTGGCATCCCCAGGGGGCAAATCATCCCATCCCGAGGTAATTGTGTAAGGCAGGAGGAATGAGTCACTCTGAGGAACCTGTTCCTGTCTGCTGCCCCAGGAGTGTGAGGATGTCTAGACACCCAGCATTTGGATAGTTGAGTAAGAGGAATCCCACCCAGCACCGCAGGAGCTCAGATGTTTTCTTTGTTATTCACCTGAATTAGTTTCCAATTTAGATGTAATTTTCCCCTCTCTCTCCTCCCTAGACCAATCCAGTAGGATCAAGTTTACATGAACCTTTATCACACTGAGGAGATTTCCCAGAACAGGCACGAGTACAGCTGGCATCCATCTACCAGCTCCCTTCTTAATTGTGATTTTATGAGATTTTTGTTACGTTTAGGAGTTTTTCTCCCCAAATTGTGCTTTATGTCTCTTATTTCAGCAAATGCCAGCAGCAAGCTTTATTCAGATTGTCAGCCAAACTAAGGATTACTTCTTGTGGAGCTGTGAAAGTGCCTAGCAAACAGCATCTGGGAATTGGGAGCTCCTGGAGGTGCTGGGGTGAGTAGACAGAGACAGCACAGTGTTTATGGTGGTGCAGGAGGAGACTCTTACTCTGTGGTGCGCGTGCTGGGATGCAGAGCTCTCAGCCTGAGCTGTTCCAATGCCAGCAGCAGGTTCTGTGGGAAGCCCATTCCCATCTTTCCAGGCTCTAGTGCCTAATTTAGCTGCTGGCTGTGTGTCTTACTATACAGGTAACAGGTGTAGTACCAGGATTCAGATCAATCCACAGTGTCTTTTTATGTTCCTTAGTGAAGGATGAAATCCAAAGCTCACGTCATGTCAGAAGTAATAGGATTACCTGGATTTATATTTGTATTGTTCAATCCAAGGAGCAGCCTGTTTCTAAAGCAAGAGGGGAAGGAAGAGTTTGAATCAATGACATTTCCCTTACAAACCAGTTTAAGGGTGTAGAGCCTTTGAGGAGATTATGTAAAATATGAAATGATTCCTGAAGTGAGTCCTTCACTAAGATTATTATGGAATTTGCACTGGCAAGAATTCCACAAGGATCGCTGATAGAATAGCATATTCTGTGTTTATAGCTGGTGTCTTTTATCAGAGCCATTCCACCCCTGGACTGCCACAATCAGTGCACTCCCACTGACAGGTTTCACCTGTTGCAGGTACGTGCTGGGGTTTTACTGCATTGTGGTCCCTACCTGCATGGTAAATCTACTGAGATATTTATCTAATTGAATTTATGAAGGGCCTTTCATCACAGCTAAATACTTCATGGTCTTGCCAATTAAATTACATCAATCCTATAGCTGGGAAACTATGGGAAATTTGAGGTCACCATGGAAACCTTCACTGGAGCAGGAAATGAAACTGCTCTGTTGATCAAGTGAGTGGTCAGTTATGTACAGCCTGAAAGCAGTGCAGTGCTCCAACCCTGCCTCTCATGGCTGTGTCATGCTGGGCCTCTTCTCCACAGCCTGCCTGGGGCTCTCTTGACTTTAAAAATGTTCTTTGTATGAAAGTGAGTGAGCCCTGCCCTTCTCAGCTCAGCTCACGGGGCTGTTTAAGGTTAACATGGCAGCTGAAGCCCAGGCCAGTTCCTGTTTTGTTGTTGATATCGGGAAGAGGGATTAGAACTAATGCTTCTACTGTTACTCAGAAATATTAACAACTTAAGCTTAAAATAATGGAGTAGCTGAATGGCATTTCTCCAAGAGGAACAAAAGGAATAGAGATAAATGGGGATGTACATAACATTTATTTGTGTATATGTGTACAAATACAAAAAAAACAAGGCTTTAATCCTTCCCCTGCTTTATGCCTCTGGGAAGGAACTGGGAAGGAGCACAAAGCTGGCCTGCTGCATGTGCCTGGACCCTTGTTTATTACTCTGCTGTGGACGCAGCTGTCTCTGAAATCTGAAAGAACATGCAATCTTTGCTTAAAGGGTTAAACAAAATCCCTAAAGAAATGCAGATCAAGCCTTCACTTGTCTTTCAGTTTTAACTCTATGTAGTTTCACGTCTCAAATTTCACTTTGTCCTACCAAAAAGAGAAGCATCCATTTTCTAACAGAACAAATTCTATTAATTCCTCCACACTATCAAACCAGGTAAAGATCCCTTTTCTTTTCACAAACTTAAGTGGTATTTTGCATAGCTTCTTAGATAATAAAATTCTGGGAATACTTCACACATCAGATACTTCAGGCCCTTCTACCGCTAACATAAACAAAAACTAAATTCAAGATTGATGTTGTTTTAAACTGCAAAATATTTGAAGATAAAAATCCCCTCAGCTGGCTGCTTTCCTCACTCCAGCCATGTATCCATGCCAAGTGTAACTGTTACCATGGCTGCTTCGTCAACTCATTAAAAATAACAGTTCACTCCTCTCCAACTATCCTCCCTTAAAGGAAAGAGATGTGGGCTCCCTAAATCAAACCCAGACAAGCCTGTGTGCCTTTACAGCACCACTTAGAAGGCACATTATTCAAGAACTCCTGCCTGAAGAGTCTTAGTCCCTGACCATCAGAGGGAAAGGCCTGAACCTGTCTGAGAGAATTCTTGGTCTTTTAGAAGTGAAGCTTATTCTGAAATGCCAGGATAGGGGTGGATCTAGGGATATTCTGGCTTGTGTCTTGCTGAATAACAAATACAGCTACTTCTGAAGTAATGACAAGCTTTTTTTGGGTATATATTGTGTTGTACGTAGAACCACCCTGCCATAAAAAAACCTCAAAGCCATGTTGATACAGTCTCCTTTAAATTAGTGTTACATCCTGATGCCTGCAACTGTAACTGTGCAGCTTTTCCCTTTCCTGTCACAGGGCACAGCTCCCAGACATGTTTCTCTTTTGCATTTGCAGATACAGTGTATGGAGATGCAATTGTTCCAGGTAGAGGAATCCTACTGGATCCACAGGATCTTGCCCCTGAGCTGAGCCTGTATATGCCTGCTGGGCAAGAGGACTTGCTGTGTGCTCTGGTTCTCTGCCCACCCTCATTGGAGATAAAAAGGAGCAGAGATCAGTTTACAGATTTATGTGAGGTGAGGGAAAAAGCCACTACCTTTGTGTGATACTTTGACCCATTGTGCCACTGGACTCACACTCTTATCCCTTCTCATATTCATTCAAATAACTTGAATGAATAGGAGATGCACCATGGCTGTTTATCAGCTTCCAAGTATCAACCTCCTCCCAAATGCAGGAGATTCCTTGTAATCAGCGGTGTCACACAGCCCAAGCCTCTGCACACACCCCACACCAGGACAAGGCTGGAGCTGAGCAGCGTTTGAAGCAAACACTGCAGCAACCACAGCTGATAAATGGAGGTTTCTCAGGTACCTGTGAGCACAAGCCCACCACCCTTCCCAGTGCTGTCCCAGCTCTCTGGGAATTCACTTTTGTGAATAAGCATGAATTAGCAATAGATTCTTTTTTGATCAGTCTCAGCAGCTGCTGCCTGGATTGCAACATAAGCCAAGATAATTCATGGTTCAGATGTGTTCTAAATTTTTACACTTCAGGAGTGCACTGAAATGATCAAATTGTTTGGATTTACACACTGGTCTGGGGAAACAGCACTCCAAGTCCAAATAGCATTCAGAGGGAAGCTTCCATCTGCTAAAAAAGCAGGTCAGATAAGCCACTCTGAAAAACATTTTATTCTGGACCCAGCCTCCTCCTTTTCCCACACACCATAAGGCTTCTTCCTGCACTGTTCCCCAAGAAACAGACCTGCTTAGGAGTTAAGAAGAGGTTTTGACTTTCAGGAACTGATCAGGTGATTTGGAACAGGGCACCCAGGAGAGGCTGAAGTTGGGCTTGTTGAGACTGTGTAAGGTTCTTCAACAAGAGAGCTGGTGAGGATTTCTGACAAGGGCAGGTACTGACTGATAGGACAAGGGAGAATGGCTTCCACCAGAGTTTAGGTGAGATAAAAGGAAGAGATTCTTTACTATGAAGGGGGGAGACACTGAACAGGTTGCCCAGAGAAGCAGTGGCTGCCCCATCCCTTTAAGTGTTCAAGGCCAGGCTTAATGAAACTTTGAGCAAGCTGGTCTCTTGGAAGGTATCCCTGCACATCACAGAGGGATTGAAATAAGATGATTTTCCAGGA
Source organism: Phainopepla nitens (assembly GCA_013400175.1). NCBI lineage: Eukaryota > Metazoa > Chordata > Aves > Passeriformes > Bombycillidae > Phainopepla > Phainopepla nitens. The sequence continues at coordinate 75,291 of VXBQ01002017.1, read as the reverse complement.
TTCAAAGATCAGAACACATTCCTGGAATTTTCAGATTTCATACCTAACCACCACTGCAGTTTGGACAGATGGTGTCCCACTGCTATGATCAGTGACAAGGCAGCAGCTGTCCAACTGTGACACTCTCTAGGAGCAGGTGAGAATTCACCATGACAGGTCCTTCTCAAAATCCATCCCACACCTGACAGGGTGAGGGTCTCTGAACAGGAACTGCAACTTAATTCAGAATTTGAGGAGGAGCAGCTGTGTTGCTGTAACTGGGAGGAAGCATGCCTAATATGAAGTTTCTCCCACTACTCCTGGCACTATAATTATACCCAACACTCAACAAAAATATTAATAAAAGCCATTATCATTTATCAATTACAGTGGTTTAATTTTGACTGTGACTTTACTATGAAGAATTGAGCACTCTGTTTTACATTTTAAGTACAATGCCACTCATAGTCAACAGGAACACAGAAGTGAGACCAACCCAACAGCCATCCCCTGGTTCCAGATCAGCCACAAGTTTTGCACTTAAGCACTTAATTTCAGCAGCAGTGAAGATCATGAAGATGCTACCACCTCTCCTCATCTATGGAGAGACCACTTTGATGTGCACACTGCAGAAAGCACCACACCGAAGAACCCAGGCCTGTTCACACTGTGTGAGGCTTTTCCAAGTCATGTGATGGTAATTCCACCTTGTTGTGGCATTTTCTACTGTTCATGTTCTATTCTGTGTTTTTAGTCATTCTTCCTGTAGTTTTCTCTACCAGAGTTCCTAGCTCAGTGATCAGTTAGAAACAAGGCAAGCAGCAAAGCCTCCATGCACAGGGACATAAGGCTGTAGTAAGGACATGTTAGACTGGGCAAGAATACAAGGCTTAGTTACTGTGTCAAGGAGCCCACAGCTGCAGCTCAGCCTTCTCCAAAATGTGGCAGAAAAGCTTAGCTGCAGTTTCTGGATCTATTCCCAAGTTTTTACTTGCACATCCTTCTATCTATTCCTGTCACCTCTGGTATAACTTGAGTTAGAAACCACTCTTTCCCACCTTGTGGTTCCTCCCCATCTTCCCTCTGCAATGCACAGGTGCAAAGTGCAGCACATGCTTCAGGTACAGAGTACCAGATACACAAAAAGTGTAGCACTACACACCACTAAACCCACCAGCAGTAACAGCAAAGTTAAAGAATTGAACTGGACAAACTCGGAGAAACACAACACTATTAGTGAAACAATGGTAAATTTCACTTCACGGCACCTTACTACACTTAGAAATGCAATTCTGGAATAGAATTTTGAATTAATTAGCATTAAATGAACCCTATAACTGCACTTGTATTTGTATATCCTGTTGAGTATTGAACTGCAGAACCTTAGTGCCTACAGTAGACATGCACCTGAGCCTGCACATGGAGTCAGGAGTGAAGTCTGCACCTCTGCAGTTCTAGCAGTAACTACATCACTACAGAGGGGGAAAGAGTCATGAGTTTCAGAGGAACATACCATTAAAATGTTCTGGGAAGCCCCAGGATGTCAGTGCTCACCACTGCCACCTGAAGTTTCAGCTCTTTCAGCTCCAGCACACACAGCCAGCTCTCAACCTTGAGCCACAGAACTGCACTTGGAGCATTCCTGTCTCTCCTAACCAGACCCAACACCAGTGTCCTGCTCTCCCCTGAAGAGCTGAACACACCCCATTTCTGAAATGCAGAATGCACCCCAATTCTGAAATGCTGGCCTGCAATTCTGCCAACAATTCCCTTTGTCACTGGGCTTGTAGAGCACTGCCCCTGGATTTCCTGGGCTCCCCACTGTACAGAAGTTCCCAAGGCAGCAGCAGAACTCAACAGACCACGGCTCACCAACACTCAGGAGGCCAGAGCTGTGACTGGGGTTAGGGAGCCCTGCAAAGCAAACCATGACCTGTTGTTCCAGCTGCAGCGTTACTGGATACTCCATGCCAACTCCAACTCTCCTCAAAGCAAGCCTAGTTATCAGCTCCAGTGGGCTCCACTTCTTCCTGTGATGCGTAACTGTTTACAGGCTACAGCACTCACACCACTGGCAAACAAAGCTCCAGTCCAGGAGCCACTACCCTTCTGCCATTACAAATACATCTCCTTTCAACAGGTTAAGTCTTGAGTATCAATGAGGACAAAAAAACTCACTAGGGACAAGGTTCTAGGAAGTAAGGTATTTTGAGTATTTAATAGATGACATTTCAAGCCTGTACAATGCAACATCATTCAACTCTTTAGAAAGGAATTTTTTTTTTTGCCAAATTGATTTGAGAAACAGGCAGCTAACAGACAGTGCCACTTGATTCAGAAACATGCATGTGGCCTGGGGGAAGCTCAAAGCATTACCAAGTCAAAAGCACATACTCACTGATAAAGCATACATTGGACCACAAGGCAAAACCCTACCATTTCTTCAGCAGAATTCCATACTTTTCCTCCTGTCACAACACATCTGTAGTGTCTCATCTTGTCTGTGACCTTATTTAGAATTCATCTGCATATCCAGACAAGGAGTGTAAAAATAATTTCAGGATGGTTGCAACCTAAGGCAACTCCCACTGATGTTTCCTTTAAGTGAACAAGTCATCAGCCAAAGCTTTTCTACTGGGAGACATTCAGAAACAAGTCAAGTATCACAATGTTTATTGATAGATACAAGTATATAAAATCAGGGCATGAACATGTCTTGATAAATTAAGTAGACTTAATTTCAGTACTTTAAGAGGGACCAATTCAAATTTCTCACCATGTCATGTTTCACACCCACAAAAACCTCTTCCAAAGGGCATTAAACCATCTCTTCAGCCGATCAGTTTTTGTGCAAGTAAACGGTTCCTTTTAAAAAAGACTTGTGCACTTGCCCAGGCTCAAGGATATTAAAACCTAGCACATAAAGCCCATTACTAGAGGTAGAAATACAGGCAAATATACTATTACGGCAACAACCATCGATTACAGTTAAAGATTCTCTGTAACAACCAAATGGATAATCAAATATTGCAACAACTCAAGTATTACACTGAGCAAAGTGCATTTCTACAGTATTCAGTGTTGCTATTCAGTTTCTAACTTAAAAACAGCCTATGATAACTGGCAGCAAAGAAGACCCTTGCAACAGACTGCTTCTGCTCGAGAACTTATGATGTAATTATTGCATGCTGCTAATACACTTATCTAAACATTGAAGATACTCTAAAATATTTTTATTGTAGACTATTAAGACATACTACAAAAACCTTTTGCAGAGAATATCCTACTGACATACTTCTGCTTTAAATATTGTGAAACATTACAGCGGAATGAATTTTCGCAGTGGTTAGGTCAAATGCAGTTAACATCATAGCAACAGTATGTTTGCACAATTTAAGGCTTTGGCTGGTTCTTTAGTCAGCTTCTTCTTCAGATTCTTCTTCTTCAGCAGTTTCCAGCCAGGTTAACCACTGGTTTACCTGCAGTTACACAAAATTGGTTTAAGGGAGCAGGAACTGTTTCCCCATTAGATACTTCTGCAGAATACTCATCTTCCCTCCCAGTTCATTTTAAAAAACCTTTCAACCACACTTGCACTACACCTAGGCCTCTAGTAAATAGGAGAGATTTAGTTTATCTTGCTTTAACTCCTTCCTAGTGAAATATTCCATGAAGTTTCTAAATATTTACAAAGTCTTAAGACACTTCAAAAAGTCTTCTTGAACACTCCAGTGCAGCAGAAATAACAAAAAACAAGTCTCTATACTAATGTTAGATTTACCTGGAATAAAGCTTTGCCTTTCCCTGGAAACTCTTGAGTAATGTCTTCTTTCCATGCCAAGAAAGCTTCTTCTTCAATGATCTCCATGTCATAGAAATGAACAAAGAAGCGCAGTAACATGCCTGTGAAAGTAAATTTAAACTTTGTTACCTTTATAACCTTCTTGACAGTTTACTGAATTTTAAGAAATGTAGGGACAAGCCAATTCAGGTAAGACCTCAATGCACTTACCTTTTGGAAAATTATTGTTGTAGCAGTGCACCTGGAGTGCATATAAAGCACTCACTTGCAGATCAACATGGTCATGGAGGAACTTCTGCATCACTGGCTTGAAGGAAAGAAGCAGCTGTTTTTCCTGCTCGAGCTGCTCTTTAGATGGAGCAGATGAAGAATCTGATTCGTCACTGGGTGGGTTTACTTCACTAGAAATATACTGCAAGAAACTGGACACAAGGAAAGCCAAGCTAAGTTCAGTAAATGGAGAGATCAGAACACTTGACATTTCAAGGTCAGACAGCTATCACTACAACTGCCTCCTGCTTGCACCTACAGTCAGGAGCAAGCACAGGGACTTGTATTGCAGCTGACAGTGCACCACAAAAACACTTGCTTTGCCTTTGGTACAGCTCTACATGTTAGAAAAACACGGAGTCTAGACTTCCTCCCAAAAGAAAACACTGCACACTGATAGCAAGCCTGGAGACTTCCTCTTCTTCTCAAATACAATGGGATTTCACTACAGAAGGTTCATTCAGAATAATCTGTCTTCCAATGTAGTGCATCTCAGATTTCTGTAGAGCTACATTTGAGCCTTTACAGAGTCAGTCCCTTACTGGTATAGCTTAACCAAACAAGTACCTAAAATACATCAGAACAGCATCTCACCTGGTCATCAATATATTCACAAATCCCTTATCTACATGAAGCTTGGGTGAAATGTTATCTTTAATCCACTTATAGATGGCTTGAGGGGATGGATCCGATTTTATTTGCTTTAGCAGCTCCTTCTCCAGTTTCAGAAGTGGGAACAAGAAGCTAAGCCCCTTCCCTTCCAAGATCTCCAGCATGCGGTCCTTGTTCTGGTCAATTTCTGACAAGGAAATAAAGATGTGTTAGTGCTTCTCAAGAGCTGTAAGTGATGGTTTATGGCCCCAGCCACCCTTAAGAAACATCATTCCTAACAATGACAGCTAATTCCACCAAGACTACCCTGTACATTATTTTACTCTGGCATAAAGTAGAACAACATCCTGCTTACTCTAGGATCAGGTGACAGAAGAGCCCTGTGGCAACTCTTACCTGGTAACATTTTCTGCATATTCACTTTGCTTTGTTGGAACAATTCTGTTAGCCATTCACGGTCTTGTAACTTAGCTAACTGCTGAAGACAGAGCAGGAAGAGAGGGAAATGGGTGCCACTTTCCAGTGGTTGAGCCAGTTCGGAAATGCTCACCAGGTCTGAAATAATGGCACGGGCTGCAAACTGTGCTAAGTAGGATTTCACCAATGGGATATCCACCTCCAGTTTGGGGCACTGGTCCAACACATTCAGGAATGCCTAAGAAATAGCACACACACAAAATGAAATTCTTCAGTAAATCTGTTCCCTGTGCAACATAATATTCATAGTACATTTTCTGTAATCATTTGCAAAGTGGATTCCAGGTTCCAATTGCCCAAATACTACATGTCTTCCTTTCATTGTTTCTTGTAGCCCTCAAAGGTTCATGTACTATTTTTATCTCCTCAGATTAACAGGACTTAAAAATGATTTGCACATTGCCTTTACAGCAGCTACACACCATGAAGAGCCAAGAAACAAGGACTGCAAGATTATCAGACCACAGTACCTGCATGAAGTTGTCACTGGTGGCTATTCCCTCCTGCTTGAGTAAGCTGATCAAAGTACTTGCTTTCTCTTTGTCCTCATCTGATCTATCTAGGGATTGAAGGATTACTTTGCTCAGCATCTCAGGAATGAAGTGTTTTGGAGCTCTCATTTCTCTCACAGTATTGACAGCATCATTAGCATTTCCATTGTTCAGATACTCAGTCACAACAGCCTCCTGGAGAAGAAAGAAGTACAGTTAGAACATCCTTCTGAAGAGCACATCCAAAGCTGCAAGACTCACTATCGCACACTAACTTACAGTTTGCTTAAGTAGCTCTTCCTTAGAAGGAGGTGGTTTCTTGGTGGTCTTTGCAGGCTTCTCTTGTATAAGTGGTGGATTTGTTTTAAGACCAAGTTGAGGCGGCTGAAAAAGAGATCACATTTTGTTTCTTTGTAACACATCTACCTTTGCTTGTATCAAATTCTACAATACAAAACACAAAAAAGTATATGGAACTCAAATTAGTTTGGTTTCATACATTCTTTTCCTCTAGTCCTGCTCTATGCAATCAAAGACTTCTTCCTCCATTTTCACACTAGAATTTTTCCAAGCACGAACAGGCAAGTATAGCAAACAACACAGAGTAATTTTTTTTTTATTTACCTGTCCCAAAGGCGGTGTCTGAGTGCGTGGTGGTTGAGCACTGGGAGGAATCATAGTTATCTGGGGCTGAAGCTTTGGCACTTGGTTTTTATTCATTAGAAAAGACTGAGCAGGTCTCAGGCTAATCTGTAAACAGTAAGTCAAAGAAAAACTCAAACTGTTTCAAGTATTCTGACCAACAATACACAGTCATGGACTCACTCCAACTGATCTCAGTGAAGCGTGATTCAATTTCTACAACATTAATACTCAAATACAGATTAAGTCACATGTGTTCTGAAAGTCCCCCAAAAGCAAGTTACTGGCATTTAGTTCAACTGGTATAAAAACCTAGAAATGCTCCTTTTAGATGCAGTATGTTAGAGACCCAAGATGATAATCAGCATGTTTGCTGATGTATTTTATAACCAAGATAAAACTCTATCGCATTGCTCAGAAACTGGGATACAAGCCTGGTTAACGCTCAAAATCACAATGCAGTTTTACTCTGCATTTGAAATTTTGCCTATTAGCCAGTTCTAAACAAAAGAAAACAAACAAACAAAAAATTAACCTGGTCCAGCACTTCAGGGTTTCTAAAGTTCAGGATTTTCTCAAGTTTTAATTAAATGTATTGTTATCAATAGGATGCATGGGAACTGATGTCAGAATAGTGTTCTTGGAAGTGTGTGGGAAAGGTGGGACACCCCAAACAATTGCCCTCATATCTCAGTCTTGCTCATAGGACGCTGGATACCCTAAGGAAAGTGAGGAGGGGTAAAAGGTGAAAGAGGAAGGGACAAAGAAGGAGGAGAACGAGGAGGAGAAAGAGTTCCAGCATTAGTCCTCATAATAACGCGTCTTGCTATAATCATTGGGCAATATTTAGAATAGGCTGTAAATAATATCAGCATGTCATGTACCTCATCTGCATTAAGCTGTCCTTTCTTAGAAAACCGAGGTGGCATATCCTTCGACTGTCCTTGTTGCTGGGATAAGAGTCCCTGATTCTGGGTATGGTAGAGTTGGCTTTGCCCCTATTTCAGAAAGGGAGATATAGAGAAAGAAGTGCAGATGATGGAGTGGCGTACATCATATGGTAAGTAGTACCAGAGGGACCAGAGGAACAAAGATTCTATTTGCCAGGAAGGGAGAAAGAAGGAGCAGGGGTGGTGGGGGAGTAGCCTCTATCCCTAAAAACAGGGCTATCTTTTAAATAAAACACACCGTTCTGACCCTCCAAAGCCACATGCACCTTTTCTTGCAGTTAAGAAAAAAAAAAAGTGTACTTCTTGCATCTTTTGTACAATTTAAAAAGTGGTTTAGAATTTTTGTATCAGCTGAGCATCAGTTATCAGAATCAAATCTGAATAGGTCTTTCAACATAAGCAGACTTTAATCCATAACATACGCATCTCAGGAAGTGGTTCTAAACAAGCTCAAGTCGTTGTGTGAACATCTCCCTTACCTGACTTTTCAGAAAAGATTTGCCTAGGTCTCCAAACTGGGATTGAGCAGAAGGCATGAGGTGACCCCCATGGCCATTGAAGAGTTGGTTTGAACGATGGCGTCCCATGGTGGGTGAGAATCTATCCTGAATAACCCCTGGACCAGTACCAATTCCGCTACCTGGATTAGCAAGGAGACAAATGACAGTTTTAGCTCTCATTCAGCACAGCAGAGCCACAGCCATCCCATCACCCCTGTGCTGTCCATGTACCTGGCATTTGTCCAAACATATCAGCAAGCCCTCCGAGTGGGTCCCTGTCAAGTTTCATCCTGGGTGGCATAAAGGGTCCCTCCAGAAAGAAGTCGCTTCGCATCCCTTGAGACATAGGAGCAGGAATAAAAACTCCCAGATCCTTTAAAACAGAAATTAGAATTTTGGTCAGTTTCAAGTAGCAGCCCCAAGAAAACGAAGCTTTTACCTCCCAACTACATAAAAGTCCATCTGGTTTTAACCCTTAAGCCAACTGTCACACTGTATGAGAACTACTCCCAAGAGCACAGCACCAAGCCAGGCTCAGGACTTAATGTGCAACACTCACTTTTACTGCATCTTGACGGATTTGATTGATAGTCTTTGGTCCATTGTCAAGAAAAGCTTTGCGAGGAACCCAGTTGTGTTCTCTCAACTCCACAGTATCCTTGGAACAGAACAGGATATTAGGAAAGGGTTCAAGACAATTTTGCAAGGAAAAAAGCAGCAGGAAGCCATTTTATCATCATACCTGCAGCAGGAAACGAATCCTTGCTGGCAATTCCTTACTTGACATCAAGGAGCGCATACGGGCAAAGTACTGATCCATTAAGGACTGTGGGAACATAAGTTACAAAATGGGATAATTCTATCAGTGCCTTGAGTGTTTTCACTCAAGACATTCAAGACAAAATAATGCAACAAACTGCCCCTTCCTGCCATCTCTAGCTGCTTGATGACAGAGTTTAAAGATCTAATACATCAAGACATTTGAATGATAACCAACACAGCCAAAATTCTGTTCATTTTAAGCTTACATTCCAAGCTCCCATCTCTCAAATCACCTAGACGTACTAAGAATAGTTCCTCAGTACATCTTTTCAAGCAGTGTTTGGAAAACGTAAGCCTCACTTATACGCTTTCCTGATGACCCAAACTACATCCTGGTGAAATGTTTAAAACTGTTTCAAAGATTGGCTTTTAGTATCAAGAGAATTGGTCTAAGAACCTTAGCTTGCACTCTTTTCCCCAAAAAAATCAAACCTCTGTTTTCTACTTATGAATACTGAATACAGAAGGTTCAGGCAATCAAAAGTCTTAGCCACATAACTTAATTACGTTAATGACTGCACTGCAGAGGCACATACCTTGGCTTTTGCATGATCTAATCTAGGTCCCACTGTCCTCATTATCTGACAGAGGCACTCCAAATCCTCCCCCATATCTTTGAGTTGAACTCTCTTCTTCTTTTCCAAAAGCTGAAAAAATAAACGGGAAATTAAGGATTTAAAAATTTTATAAATTACAATTTATAATAAGCAACAAACTTTGTACACTCACACATACAAAACCACTGTTTTGTTCTGAAAGCAAACGGACTTAATATTTAAGAACTGCCAATTCTTAAGCGTGTGGTACTTTGAAGTATTACAGCTTCTGTGTAGGCCAAACTACATTTTCCCTTGGAGACAATTCCTATGGCTTTGAATAAGGCCGATTTTACTTCTTAATCATGCCAAAAGGTTAAAGTACGTGATGGGTAATCATTTCAAAACTCCCAAAGCAGCTTTAACATTTGCTGCCTTTTTTTTTTGGTAAGTTTTTAAGGTCTGTTTTGCTCCTAGCCCCCACCCAATCTAATACTCACTGTTTTGATGCACTTATGAAGGATAGATTCATGAATAAGATCAAGCTTGCCAAGTTCTCCAATGAATTTGATGTTCCCCAGCATCTTGATCTTGGCAATGGCTCTCTGTTCCTCCTCCTCAGGGAGGAGGGGACCATCATGCTTATCATAGACTGGAAAACAAAGAAGCCTGTTTTACATGGCTGTGGGAAAACATGTCAACTAGATTCTGCATTAAAGTGGTTTTAAAACTTACTATCAACATTTCTGGTTCGGTTTTCAAATTCATCTTGAAGTTTAGATATTAGGAGGCGTCTGAATGTCTACAAAGAGAGAACAAAGAAAACAATTAAGCTAATCAGGGCAGCTACAGATGCATGCAAAATTTACCATTCTAGATTGAGAGATGCACTCACTGTGCTTTGCTTCTGTCCTGGATGACTCTCTGCTGATGGGCCATCAAAGTTGGGTGCATCTTCTGCCAGTCGCAGACATAGTTGAGCGTACAGCGAGCTATACTTGGGCTCTTCAAGGGCTTTGTCTACGATCTGCGGAGATTCAGGTTGAGTAAGGCAGCAGTAGGGCACAAACGTCATCAGCAAAGTGAGTTACAAGACACAGAATGGATTATAACCACTCTCATCTAGAACATCCTGTTTTCTGCTAAGTCAAACAAGGAAACAGTGTAGTCCAACACCAGTCTTAATGCTGAAACATTAGGACAAAAGGACAAAAGCAACTGCAGATTGCTCAAGAGCCTCTATAATCATCCTTACTCAACAAAATCCAAGTTTATTATCCCAACACTTAAATTACTATCACCACTGTGACCTCATGTAAAAAAATGATGTAACAGTTACATTAGTGTCCCAAGAGGTCACCAAGAGGATTGGTCCTCGGGAGAAGAGGAAGAGGGGGAGGCCAAGCAAATAAGACAGCTAATTAGCATCTTAGATTATTAAACAAAAATAATCACAGAAGCCCTCAATCACATTTAGTAATCATGGAGACTTCTAAATGAGAAACTTTAAAGCATTAAACCCACTTCCTCCCCACTAGATCCTTTTTTACACAGAAAGCAGGGGTGGGAGATGGTGTTTGATAATCCAAATACACAAAAGCATTATTCATGCAACTTCCATATCCCATCAAAACCAACCAACCCCTGCTTTTTAGCATGCAAGAAAATTCTAGGTAAAAGAAATGCGACCAGCTTACCAGCAGTATGACCCCTTTTAGGATGAGCTTAGATTCTACACCCACATTGAGGAGCTCAAGGCATAGCTTGTCAAACTTTTCAGGAGTAAGCTTATTTAGTATGCTAGAGAGAAATAAAACCAAAAAACACAGAATATACAGATACAGTAAGCATGCTATGAGTCACTGTAGACTCAATTTATCTTTTTACTTTTGAAGTCAATAAAAATTGAAAACTTCAATTTTCCATTCAACTGTTTTTTGTGGGGTTTTTTGTGATCTTCAGACTGTGAAGTATCATTGGAAACACTAATCTGCTTCCAAGAATTACTTTAAGTGTTTTCTGCTGCTAGATTATCAGGTTGGTTCCTTGCTAAAAAACACACCTCCCCTAAATTCAAGGCCCACATCTTCCTTTCCTCCAGCCCGTTTCTTAGTACATTTTGCTAATGAAAACAGAAAGAAGGAAGTAATTTTGTCAAGAACTTACCCTCTTACTTTCCTGAAGATTGCATCATGTCGTTCTTTGTCGTTTGCGGAGTCGTCATCTCGTCTAGTGCTTCGTGAAGGAATCCATTTCTGAGCGTTTTGCCCTGGGGTTTTCCCCAGGAACTCGCTACAGAATTTTGAAGAATACAGTTGTTAAAACAGAAACAAGTGATGTAAGAACTGCCCTTTTAACCTTTCAGTGTTGCCACACTCAAACCAATTCCATTACTTGCTTTGCTGGAGCACACATCTGCTGCAGAGGAAGTATTCACTCAACAATAACAAACCCTGGCACCCAAAAAAACTGTCCACACTTTTTACATTAAAAACATTAACAAGCCTATGCATCTCCTATCAATCATGATGCACACTTTAAAGGGCACAGACTGGGAAAGATTTAAAGGTCTTTAACTCAGTAGGTATTTCTGGCACAACGTTAAAGCTAGCCTATTTTCAATTCTATATTCACTATCAAACATGCTCTGACTTTGAAATCATGTAAATCAAAGAGCAAGGTGACATACCTGTTGCTGGCAGTCTTGGGATAGTGCTGAGGTGCACCCCTACCACCTCCTCCGCCTGAAGAAGCACTGTTAAAAACAACCACGCAATCCCGGTTAAGTCCAAACATCTCACTTTTGGTATAAACATTACACTAATTTAAGAACTCCTCAAAGGAGACTTTCCATTGCTAACTAGTCATCAGACAAACAAAAGGTACCTGAAACGAGAAGCACCCCCTTCTGCAATCGCACTCTCCACTTTGGCGGCTTGACAACGAAGAATCTTCAAAAGAATAAAATTAAATTGACGGGGTAGGGAAAAACAAAACCTAGAAAGACAAACCAAGCATTCATATTATACTTGTTTACTATTAGCCACAGCGTCTCATTTTAAAAAGTACAAACGTTTGTTCGAGGATAAGAACCCTCCAACACTGAACTTCACAAAAGTAAGAAAACTTTCATTCATGCAATTCTTGGGGAAGCCACAGAAAGTACGATTTCAAATTTACAGCCATGTTTTCCAGCGGGGCTGAAGGGAACGGGACAACGGAATCACGGACTGAGCAAAACCTTCAAGTTTACCCAAAAGCCAAGAGCACTCGCAGAGAAGAACGAAAGTACCTTTTTCTGATTACACAGCACAATGAGTCCTTTACTGATGTGATTTAGAAACTATGATTTATAACAGCACAACAAAGCAGCCAAACTCTAAAGTGAAAAGCACCAGACAACAAAACGCCCGCTGAATGTAGTAAAAGGCATGTATTCTGCGTCCAAATGGCGTACTAAGCTACCAAATAATAACGAAAAAAGCTACCGTCCACCCACCACCTCAACTTCCAGCATGCAGGAAGAACCTCACTGCACTGCTGGCGTAGCAGAAAGGCGAGCACGGGGACAGAATCGCCAGGGGGAGCGAAGCCCGAACCCGTCCCGGAGGCAGTCGGAGCCCTCCCAGAGGCGAGCGCCCCCGGCCCGCCCGGTGCGGGCACGAGGAGCGGGGACAACATGGCGGCGGCGGCGGCGAACAAAGGCTCGGCCGCGGAGGGCGCCTCCCGCA
>VXBQ01002017.1:44791-61403 GCA_013400175.1 Phainopepla nitens | reverse complement strand
AGGGCTGGGGTGGGCGGTGGAGGGAGGAGGTTTGGTTGCGCCGTGCCGCCGCCGCAGTGCAGCACCGGTATTCACGAACGCTGCTACGCCAGGGACTGCCGGCGCTGCTGCGGAGGGCGTCGGGGCCTGCGCAAGCGGCGCAGCCGCGCCATGGCGGCCGCTTGGCCGCCGCGTCCCCGCGCCGTTCGCTGCCGACTTGCAGCCCTCTCAGAACTCCAGTGCCAGGGGCCTGCCGTGCGAGCTGCAGGCACGTTCACAGAAGAGTACTTTAATATGTATATGCTAGTATATATCTTCGTAAGATTTTTGTTTGTTTGGGGTTTTAAAAATTTGGGGTAATAAATTTATTTAAGCCCCCTTCGTCAGCTCACATTTCGGATTTGGCTGAGGTAAAAAAATGAGTCGATAGCAGACGGTAGCTCTGGGCTTGCAATCAGACCCGGAGGAGGAAGTTTGCTATCTGAGCTCCAGGAGCCTGTGTGTACGGATCCAGTTTCAGGTTCGCTTTTGGGTTTTGGAAACTATTTCTCTGCATGTGCTTCTGGCCGTGTACCCACGTGTCCGGGGCTGCAGGCACCCCTCGGACAACCAGGGCTCGGGAGGGACATTTGTGTTTGTCGTGGTAAGCACTCAGCTAGTAGCTGCTAGTAGCTGCTGCTCCTGCTCAGTTAAACAAAACAAAGATGGCCAGGCTTCCAGCTGTAGGTGGAAGTTTGAGTCCTGGAGACTTCGAGAGACTCACTCATGAGGGATTTTATCCTTTAACAGCCTGGCCTCCATCCCTGGTGGTGGCTAAGGTGGCTGCCACCCTGGCTGCCCAAAGGTCTAAATTGTAGTTGCCCTGGATGGGGCAGGGCAGAGAACAAGGGCTCTGGGAAGATGAGAAGAAGCCCCACAAACACCCACATCTTCTTTGTTCACACATCCGCCTTCCACATTAGGTTTGTGTGACTCACGGTTCAGATGACTGGGAGAAAGTGATCCATGTAGTAACTCCTGAACCGTGCAGATGGCAAGTCCAAACACATGATCCTGCAAAACTTCCAGTTTCTTTCCAAAGCCGACCTCATTCCTAATGCTTTCAACACAGCATGCCACCATGTCCCAGGGGTTATGTAAGGCCTAAAGGGGACTGTCATGCGGGAGTTCTTACATTGCATCTTATCTGGGATGAAGCTTCGTCAAGGTAGGTTTCCTCATATCATATCTGTAAGCATTAAGCACAATTTACTCATGTATTCAATTTACTGATGTCCATGTGTTATGGAACATCTCAAACAAACTACCTGAAAGTAAGTTTTGAGCTCATATGTGTGAATAAAGGTGACATAACTGTGACAGGTACTTGTCATACCAGAATTTTTATATGACACTTTCCCACATGTAACCACACTACTACAAGAGCTTGGACTTCATGAGTAAATCTGCAAGAACAGAACTGTGCAGAATGCCATTGAAATCCATGAAATCCAGCTTGAAAGGAGGTGACAATGGGCACGGAGGAAACAGCAAAGTCAACAAGATTTAAACCAATGTTAAAACCAATGAAGGTTATCAAACATTTTCAGAGTAAAAAGTACTAAAAAATTACTTGCAAATCTTAAAGACAGAAGTGAAAGCAGGGATTTTGTTTCGGATTGGATGGCAGAATATTCTCATTCAGTCTTTCCAGCATAAGCATTCCAATACTGGTAAACTGTAAATGAAAACTAAGAATTTATATATATTTGGGGGGGGAAGGGCAGGAAGGGAAGAGGACAGATTGGGAAACCTGCAAAACATATTAAGTACATCGTGACAAAGTGCCACCGTTCACTGTTTATTTTAAAGCATACTATAAAATACTTATTACCATAACAACAGAAAATCCCCCAACGTTTGGTCAGTAAGAGAATAGCAATGTTTGCTTAAAGCTGTGATTGTTGTTTTAGGATTGAATGCTGAAGGATTCAGCAGGATATATGGTGTTCCATAGCTCACACTGATTTTTGCAAGTGGGAACCAAAGAAGTTTCTGTGTTTGTTCACAGCATCCCTTCCCATGTGCCACACTTTGTCAGCCTCAGAGAACTGGTGCACAAGTACAATTGATGAAGGCAGTGAACTGTAATGCAGAGGACAAAAAAAAAATTGTGAAATGCCTTCTATTTTACACATCTCACCTTCTCTTTAAATTCCTTCGCTTCTTGGCATTGAAGACTCCATTATTTGTGTCTGAGAATGCATCAGCCCAATTGTTTGTTTGACTATTTGATAAAAATATACCTAAAGAATCTTTTTTCAGTCTGTCCCCTTGACTTTACAAAAAAAAAACCAAACCCACAGCCTCTGTCCCTGCAACAAACAAAACCAAACAAATAAACAAATGAAACAACCAAAAAACCAAAAAAGGAATTTTATGGGTAGCAATTGTAGTACCACCTTGCATCCATCAGTCCCCTTTGTGATTTGTCCAAATTCTACCTCCCTTTTGTATTTTCCCCCTTTCTCTCCTCCACTTGCACTGGACACCAGTGATGCTTTAATTCAAATCAGGTGGTTTCCAATTGGCATAGTGGTAGTTCTGGATTTGTTCCTGCGAGTCTGAACTTGCAGAATCGATGCACGATTCCAGCCTGAGTGCACTGCCACTGGTTATTTTGAGAAGGGATGTCTGTCAGGTGTCCTGAGGAACCCTCTGCGTTTCAGGCTGTGTGGCACAGGAGCAGGAGTTGCTGCACAGATGCAGCATCTGGCTGAGAGGAAGAGAGATGCCCCTTGCTGCACATATGGGAGAGCTCAGAACCAGGGCAGGCTCCTATGAAAACAGCCCAGAAAATGTGGGAAAGGAGCTTTCAGGACTGGGAGCTTTCCCTTAGTGTTGCCAAGCTGGAATCACCACAACTTACCCAGTGTAATAGGCTGCCTTGCAGCCATTTCAAGGCTGGGCCCTGCTGGGTGGGGGTTCCAGACAGTGCTGGTGACAGGGTGGCTGGGGCAACGTGGCACTGCACCAGCCCAGTGCATCCTGCATCTCATCCCGTGCTGGCCGTGGGGCTGGCTGGGCTGGCTTTATTCAGAGTGCGCCATTAATGCAGTGTGGACGTGCAGATAATGTGAGCCAAAGCACCCGTGTAGAGAATTACTGCAGAGTAGGTAATGCACTGGCAATTCACACTCTAGTTTATTCCATGTTAATTTCTCCAACATAATCACCTCCTGCACCTTCTAATTTTCCCAACAGTTTTTCAGCCTGTGTCTTTGCAGGGTAGCCTTATTTTTCTCCAAAGCTGTCATGACCCACCCGATGAATGAAGCAGTTGGCACACACATTTAACCAAATGTGAAATGTACTCATTTAGTTTTTCCTGTGATAGAAGCCTGTCTCAAGGACGGCTATACTGTAGAAAAAAAAGGCCTGAGGAAAGAAGAAAAAAAAGCAAAACCCAAACCCAAACTGAAAAATACACCTATATTTTTCATTTAAACATATTTTTTTGGCACTTGTACTGAAGCAGAATGTTCTTAACAGCAAACCTATTCATACTGTGTGGATTCACTTTCATAGGAATTGTTTTCATTGTCTCTTGGAGAAGTGCACTAAATATGATATGTGCCTAAATTGTACTGTATAGCATGGATGGTGTCAAAGCATTGCAGAAGGCTTTGTGGTTGTTCTCCACAGGATTTTAATTTGCAGTGTATTGGTATTAGACTTTTGTATATCTGTAGAGGTGACTTTGAGTGAAACTGATTTAACAATACTCACTGAGCCAAGAGCATTCCAACCCTTCTGGACAGTGGTGCGCTTTAAACTTCTTCTCTTTTCCCTTCCTTTGGAAAATCCTTTGCAGTAGATTTCACTGAGTCTTCCATCTAATAAATTATTTTGCTTTCATTCTGTTGTCTTCTGAAATGCTGCATCCAATACCTTAACTCACCAGCTGGATTCCTGCTGCTCAGAACCAGACATACTAAAAAAATACATTAAAAAATCCACCTCCTGATTCCCAATTTAAGACTCAGAAGACTTGCTGGATTTCTCAAGTGTGACAATATGTCTGGCAGTTAAAATTGCACAGGACTCTTACGGTGGTTCTCCCTCCGAAATCTGGAAAGATACTTGAGGTGTGACTTGAGAGTTAGCCAGTGAAAACTGGAATAGTCAAGTGTCAGAGATAATGATATTTCACCAGGGAATGTTTGTACAGGCCGTGAGGGAAGCGAGGCAGTGCCCATAGCAGCACAGCTTGCTTTGCTTTCACAGGCCTATTTAGAACAGGGAATATTTTTAGCTGATATAATTGTACTAATACATAATCATCATAACTTGCAAAGAGGAAGATTGCATATGTATTCGCAGAATGGTTTAGGACAACAAACCAACCAAAAAATAAACCCAGTAGTGACTGTCTTCTCATCAGATCCAGTTCAGTAAAATATATAAGCTGCAAAATTTTCACATTCTCTAGTCTTCTAAAATGACAGATTTGTTCATGGTCCTTAGCTCAGCAGAGTGAGTGTGCTGTGCTGCAATGTTCTTTTTCTGGCATTGGTTAGCACCAGCTTTACAATAAAGTAGGAAAGATTTTCAAATTTATAATTTTCATTATTTGCTAGGAGAAGAGCTCTTCTTTCTCCTAACCACTGCCAGCTCGTTTGAGTTACCTCAAAGCATGTCCATATATTGTAATTGTTATAGTTATTAGAATTTCTATTTTCTATGTTAATATCTAATTTTGACAGCTTTTAGGCCCTCCAGTAGCATGTTTTAGTGAGTTCTGTGGTTTAATTGTACAGCGTTTAAGAAGTAATAAATCCTTGTGTCAGTTTTAGGATGTATTGGCTTAATTCCATTGTAATCTGCCTGCTTAAGTGGTTTTGTGACAATCATCTTCTATATGAAACACTTATCATATTCAGAAACACTTACTGCAGCTGAACACAAAGTACAGTTGGTTGAGTTGGAAGAGCATCCAAATGTCCTATAGCTGCATTGCATTACTCCTTAAAAAATATGGATTATTGATGAACTCAGAAGAATGGATGGGAAATTACTATTACTGAAATGCTGCTGATCTTACCAAACTAATTTTGTATTCTCTTTTTCAGTGCAGAAGATGCTATGTCATGGTTTGTGTGTGAAGAAACAGTAGGAATACACCACAGAACATTTATATACATTTATCTGCTTGTACCAAAGAGCTTTGTTGGATATAAAGAGCTACTCCTTGCTGTTTGCCTTACTTTTCCATGGGCATAAACACAGAATGGCTTCTTACAATTTAAGCTAATATTCAGGCATAATAATTCTCAGTGGTTGCTGTTAATACGATTTCTATTGAAAAAAAGAGAGCAGTAATTCTGTGTTAGATTTCTGTAAGTACCACATTTTCTGATATTTAGGGATCAAAGATCCACTTGAGCTAGAAAAAGGATGAGGAAAAGCTATTTTGCCTTTTTAGTCCTTAGGAGGAAGTAAAAACACAGGGAAATCAGGCAAATAGTTATAAATCCAGGTTAACCTTTGAAAGGTAATGAAGTCCTTCTGTTTTCCCTTGTTACCCACTTGAAAAGTTCAAAACCTTTTTTTAATTTCAAAAAGGATGATTATTTGTATGTATGAGCATGTTATTACAAACCTGTATTTTTAAACAGGTTCAAGAACGTTCAACCCTTAGATTACAATAAACAGCATTGCCATTGTTTGATCTGTGGTTCCCTTTATTAAATACAGTCTACTTAGAGTATGTTAAAATTGTTTTGCATTTCTGTAGATTAATTTTATATTGTCATTCTTTAGTGCCTAATCCATTTAAAGCAAGTGCAGCTGCTCAAGCGCAGCTGTATTTTTTTTTCCTATTTTGGTGAAATCTCTTGTTTTTAAATAAATTGCATAAAGGAGGTGTTTTGGGAAGAGAGATGGGAGAACCAAAGCCACTACCAGAACATGACCTAAATCAGGACAAGCATTGGAAGACTGTCAGATGTTAAAAAAAAAGATCTGACTCTGAAAGTAGCTTCTATTAACCACTAGGTATTTCTGGCTTCATGTGGCATGATTTTATGTCATTCAGAAAAGGTGGTCCAGAAGAGGGTCACAAAAATGATCAGAGGGGTGGAGCACCTCTCCTATGAGAAAAGGCTGAGAGAGTTGAGATTGTTCTTCCTCAAGAAGACTTTGGAGAGGGCTCCATGTGGCTTTTCAGTACTTGAAGGACACTTTTACAAAAGATGAGGACAGACATTTTAATAGGGCCTTTAGCAATAGGATAAAGCTCAATGGTTTTAAACTAAAAGAGGGTAGATTCAGGCTAGGTATAAGGAAGAATTTCTTTACAATGTGGTGTGAAACAGTGGCACAGGTTGCCCAGAGAGGTGGTGGATGCTCCATCCCTGGAAACACTCAAGATCAGGTTGGACTAGGCTCTGAGCAACCTGATTTAGTTGAAGATGTCCCTGCTTATCGCAGGCGGCTAGGACTAGATGAGCTTTAAAGGTCCCTTCCAACCCAGTGTTCTATGATTTTATGAAAATGTTAAATGTGTTCTGTAGATTGAAAATAATTAATTCTCCGAGGAAATAAAAGCCATTTCAGCACCATAGAATTATTTCTTGTTAGCCAGCTTCACAAGTTTAATGAACAGAAAACTGATAATCATTAACAGAAGGTAAAAAATACTTCAGAGATGTGCTTGAATAGCATAGTTCCATTTCTCTGGATTCTCTTTTGTGAAATCTTGAGTAAAAATGGAAGGTCTGAAAATAAATTATTCTGAAAACCTAGTTCTTTTGCAAGTTTCTGAGCTTGTTTGGTTTTGCAGCCTCATGGAGCTGTGGGAATCACTGTATTGTGGTTGGAGAGCGATCTCAAGAAGAGTTGCAAGGTGAATATGGGAGTATGGGGAGGTCAGTTGTATGTGTGCTTATTGTAAAACACCTGTAAGCAGAAGAATTTCAAACTGGAGCAATCTTTTCCTTGGTAAAAAGGAAGTGGGTTTGTCTCTGTTTTTTTCTCATCATTTGTTCAAGTGTAGGGTGTTTGCTTCAGGTTTTGCTGCGTTTTGTTTGTTGGTGGTGGTGGTTTATTTTTTTAAAGTGGAAACAGTATAAATAAGCATAATTTCATCCTAGGTAGTTATTCTGGTTAACATAAATGATTTTCTGAAATGATACTAATTTTGCAAGGCTTTAAGGCTTAGCATTTACATGCTGTGTGTCTGAAGCAGAAGTCCCACATGCAGTGAATCTGAGTTAACTCCTCTGCCCACAGACACATTTGTTTCACATGTGAATAGCTGGATCCCTAGACTGAGATGATATTGGCTTGAATTTAAAAAAGTGTATACAGGGTAAGTTCTACAGGTAATTTCTGGGTTAAGTATTGTTCAGATAGTGCAAGAGCTGAGCCTCCTGAGATTGAAGTATTGAAGAGACATAAACCCCACTCTTGAGCTAACCAGAAGCTTTAATTCCTTCTACAAACTCCTAGTATTGTGTTTTTAGCAGTGGAACTCTATTTAGGCCCTAAACAGATACTAAAGGACATAACCATTGACCTAAGGTCAGTTTTATCAGGGGTGAATTTCACTCAGTATTTTATCCATATTGTATACTTTATTGACTCATTTATTGAATGCAGCAGCTCTCAGAGTTAGCTGAGAGCACAGCTATAGGGTGCTGGCTTCATGTCCTGATAATTCATCTGGCTCCACTGGTAAATAACAGGTTTGTCGTGGTTGTTTCCTAAATAACTGGTAGAAAAGCTTACGAAAAAGAGAAGTCAGTAATTTCAATTTAAAGCTTACTCTGATTAAAGGAGACAGTTTGGTTTGTCCACCTTTGCAGGTCAGAAGCTGCACTAGAAAACCTCAACATAAGCTCAGATTCTTACTCCTGTAAGGGATTAAAGTACCTAGAGAAGCCAAAACATATACAAATAATGTTCTAAAACTATTCCTGCAAATGGGTATTTCCATCCTCAGTTTGCTTGGTGAAAGCTTTCTGGAGCTCTCTACACTTGTCCTTCTCTTCCTTGACTCTGATTTTCTTAAGCAATAAATACATTCTTAGTCAGCTCCCCATTCATCTTGCTCCCAGCAACCATATGGTAAATATACTCACAGTATGTCCTTCACCAAACAGATATAGAACCATGATAGCAGTGTAACAAACAGAAAAAGTACAAGGATGAGGATGTGTCAGCAGGAGAACACTCTGGAAGATGAGTCCAAACACATACAGTTTATGGATTAATTGAAATTAGAACTTGGATACTTTCAGCTAGGAGTCTTAAATTAAATTATTGAAGCACTTTCTAAGTAAATTACAAAAACCAGTTAAACCAAATTAATTTTGAGAAGTAAGAATGTCTGATTAGAAATATAGCACAGTTTAAGTGGTCATTTAAAGAGACAATTAAGAGAACTTTTCCTGTGTATACACCCATAGAAACAACAGAGGACTTAAGCAGAGCAGTTCACCTCATACAGATAAATAAGAACTAAAGCTGTCTGCCTTTAAAGTGGAGTAAAACAATAACTATATTCAGTGAATCTTCATAAAACTCTCATCCTTCTTCAGTACTCTAGGCTGTGTTTCTGTTTCACTTTTCATGAAGTTTGGTAGCAACAGGTTTAGTCACACCAGGTGACAGGCTGAGGAAGAACTTGTACAAAGCTGGATTGTATTATGGAAGGAAATGATTGATCCTCCTACCTGGGACCAACCAACATTATACTTGCCCTGTTTAACACACAACTGCGTCTCCAGATGATGCATTGCCAAGAGGGTCACTCACAGGAAAGGTACTTTCTTTAAGAGGAGTGCACGTGAAAGGGATCGACAATTGCTTTGCACTGTGAGCCGTGAGCAGCAGCACGGTATGAGCAGGTAGGGCAAGAATAGTTACACTCCAAGTTCATTGACTGGAGTGAGCTCTGGATGCAGAGTGCTCCCTTCTAACAGCTTTTTCTGTATTGTGTTCAAAAAAGTTGCAAAGCCATAGAAGCCAAGTTATGGAAGACAGATTTTACCTGTAATGAGCTCTGTCCTGCCCAAGTTGTATCATAAACTGCTACAGAAACATCAGATAGAATACAGGCAAAAAACCCAACACACCTGGGTGGTATTTTACCTTCTAGCAGCTACGTTTTGGATACTTCTGAGGTCCTTTCTCTCTTCTTATCAAAGTTTCCTAGACCCCTAAACCTTTGAGTGTAATCTTATCTAGTTCAGTGCCAGTGGAACAAGAAATTTAACTTTATAATTGCTGGAGATAGTTGTCACTTCTCAAAGGAAATAAGAACAAAAGGTCTTTTAAAAGAAAGTGTAATCAATATTCACGTCAGTGACTACCTGGATCTGCAGAAATTCTGGGTAAGACACAGCATTTGAAGAACTGATATTTGTGTCACTGATACATTAAATTAATTAGTGACTTCCTCCATTCTGATAGTGGTCTCTTTCCAAAAATCTTTGAAGGACAGGAGGATTTCAAAAGTTGCAAGTCAAGACCAAGAATATTTCAACAGACAACACATCCTAGTTGGTATGGAAAAATTTGATCAGTCAATTATTGCTCCTTAGTTCCAAATGCTATTTCATTGATTCATATGGTTTAGGCAGAAAGAATATAAAATAAATCTTCAGGCTTCTTTAAGATAATGCAGAACATCGCCATGATATTTATGTTTACAGATGTGAAAATCTCTGTAAATATTACTGAGAAACATTAATTGGTTTTTGGGGATTTAGCCAACTAGCAAGGAAAAAAGAAAAAAAAGAAAAAAAACCAAGAAAACACTTGTCCTTCACCATTTTTACTCTAGGCCAGCAAGGCCTCAGAATCAGTGAACCTCGGGATTCAAAAGAGAGATTTACAGCTCAAAACTTTACTGGAAAGTAAACAGACAAAACTGATGTCAGAGGTTTCACTTCTTGGGCTTGCTAGAGCTGATCTTAAAAGAGTTGGCACTGACATTTTAGACCATTTGATCTTTTACAGGATGCAAAATTGTCACTTCTGTTGTCCCCTTCAAGACCTGCTGCCGCTGAGCTTTTGAAAGGAAATCACTACTAATGCAGCTGGCACTGCCTGGAGAAAAAGAACTGATAACACTGTTGGCCCCTTTTGATGTCAGTCAGTGATCTGGCCTCACATGATGCCAGCTCCTCTGTGTGGTGTTCCAAGCTATTACAGATAACAGCTTGAATTACCTGTAATCTAAAAAATTAAGGTAAGACTACTGTCATAGCCATTCTTGCTTTTAGGGTTTGTTTTCTGAGAGGGATAATTCAGAGGACATCTTGCCTCACAGGACAACAAACACAGACAGTGGGATGGATATTTCCTGCTTACTGTGAGAGAGTACAACACATGCTTTACCTCAATTATAAGTATGGTTACTTAGAAAAGGAGCAGACAAATTGGTAGATAAAACTATACAAAATATTCTTGCATTAAAATGTCTTCTTTTTTTTTTTTTTTTTGTTACTGAGTTGCAGGATTTATGCAGGCCTTACTGTTACTAATTTTTGAAACGAATTTTAGAAATAGCCAGTGAAAGCAAGGTTTGTAGTTTGAGTGATAAAAAAGGAAGAGGATAAGACTACCTAAAACAGTACACACCAAACTGATGTCTAATTGAAGATCAGGTGCCATTACTGCCTTGCTTGCAATACAGTGAGAATTTATGGTACATTTAGCTTGATAACCTTTGCTATTACGCCAGAATAAAACCTGTTTTGTGCTACATATATGTGTTATCTATGTTTTATTATGAAATTTATTTGATAAGACAGTTTCTTTGCTATTTGCTGATTATAATTTAGATAAAAAGATAAAAAAAGTAGTCACATTTCATACAGAATATATAAATACTTACCAGGTAAGCAACCAGGATTGCTGAATCTTGGTTGGGAACATGAAGTGTTTTGATTCATACATTCATAAATACCAGTTCCTTTCAATTCATTTTACAAATTAGATATGATCTTTGCTTTGTAATTGACAGCAGATCTTTAAACATTATTTAAGACATGGAAATACAAAGTGCGGTGGCTGGTGTACTATTTTCACAATGAATTAAGAGTTCAGACTTAGTATTTTACTTTTCTTGTTACTTGTCAAAAGAGATCAAAATTTTAAAAATGGAGGGAAGAGCAGAGTTCAAATTACAGTGCATAAAATTGAAATTAATAGCTCAAGCTATTATTTTTTATATGGCATAGGAAAAAAAGTAAAAGTTGGATTCTGTACTTAGGATCTCAGAATAGATGCAAAGATGACCACACAGCCCCAAATGAGAAAATTAATTACTTCCACCTTTAAGGTTTCTGTCCAATTTACTTCTTTTCAGAAACTCTCTGAAATCAGTGTTTATAGCCCAAAATGTGTACAAAACTTGTGAGAATCAACAAGAGATCAGAGACAACTCTGTGTCCCTACTCCCTCTACAGTTTTTCCCTGTGAAATTAGGATTTTTTCTGTAGACCCTGTGGACTTATCCTAGTGCCAGATTATTCTGGAATGTATATCCATGTGAGAAAGCTTAGGAACAAAGCTTTTCATCCCAGACCGTCTATTCATGATTGACAAATATTTGTAAACAGCAAGTGCCTTCTGAGGAATGTTTGCAAATAAATACTATTGTTTCTTAGCTTTTTAAACATGTAGGTGATGGTCACATAGGTCATTACATTATTAGAAATCTGTCTATTATTATTATTATTATTATTCAGAGAGTACTGTAATTAAACTACCAATTGATTTTCATCTCAGTAAATTAGTCCTGGATGAATAACTTACCATGATTCATACATCAAAATCTTCACTTGTGTGTCCTTCATTTTTGTTTGCTTTTGTTTTTCTAGATATTTGTGTAGTTTCTATCATTATAGTGTCTGCCAACATAGGAAAAAACACTAATGGAAATTCCTGTCTTAATACAACTTTTCATGTAGTAAATATAATTTTAAATATAATTATAAACATATCATTTATGTTCCATTTAGGGGTGTTTCACAGTGCTGTAATAAGGACAAAGGAGACACAGTACAAAGTACAAGACCAAATTAAGATGTAGTTAATTAGTCTGTGTGATAGTCTTTGCAACTGGAAAAGGAAGATTAAGAAATAAAGTCATTGTCTTCATAGAAAAGTGAGTCCTTTTTAAGTACCAAGTTATGGACCATTCTGTAAAAATGTATGTTATAGACAATGAAAGGGTATTTTCTTGCCAAAATGCAAAGCTTTGTCCAATATCTAAAAGTACTTCTAAACTGGATTAGGGAAAGTTTGAGAAGCAGGTTATTTATGACTAGATGGAAGACGTACTGCTTCTGATCCTGAAACTTTATATTTGTAAAGCACTTCATTATGGAATGTGATTATACCTTTGGATTTTACTAGGATTCTCTTTGTTCAAAGTAGTTTAACCCATATTCAGAGTGGGAAAAGCTGCTTTTCTGTCTGGTAAGAATGTTTGCACTAGGAGTGAGCCAGGGTTGGTAATGGGTTCAGACAGAGGCAAGTTTTCCTTTGTGTTTACTTCCTTGTGTAGGCAAACCCCAAGCAAGTGCGTCACACAGGAAGTCTGGGGAGTTACTCCAGATTTGTGCTGATGTAACAGGACACAAGAGAAAATTTATGGCTTTCTGTCCCAAGCAGATGGAATACTGTTAAGTGACAGCTCCAGCAGTAACAGATTTTTTTGTTTTAAGGGCTGTTAAAGGAGAATGTTTGAAAGAAAGGCTGGAAATAAAAGGAAGAGAAATCATGTTCTTTTTTCTAGTTTAAGTAATGCCTGAGTAGTGCATTACAAGTCCATGCTGTTTATAATGCTGGAATATTATCCAGTGGCCTCTGTTTCCCCAGTTCTATTGTTAACTAATCTATTTAAATTTAGACTATGAGGGGGAAAGAGCAATGCCAGTACTGATCCAAGATGTGGGTACTCCTGGTCTGTGCTGGACTTGTGGTAGGTGCCTGTCGCTGGATTATGATCTTCCTGTTCTGTTGCTGAAGTACTGAAAGAAAAACATTTGTAATGTAAGGAACTGAAAGAGACCTTATAAATGTGCTGAAAGACATCGGGGCAGTTTTAAAGTTCTTTGTAAAAAGTAAAACACAATTGTGGACTTTTGCCTCTCCACCTGTGCAGTAAATGTCATTAAACTTTCCATTAGTACCATGCTGTGTTTTCTGAGAAGAGAAATGCCATCATGTTCATCCTATTCAATTTTTAAAAAGATCTCTCTCTCTCTATCTCCTGCTTCAAAACACTACTGAGGAGGCTGGACAAAGTTAAACACAGCAATTCAAAAGTCAGAGCCATTAGCCAAGATGGAATTGGAATTTCTGCTAAAAGAAGAATGATGAAAAGTACTGACAGAGTGAACACACTGAGGCTTTCATTAATTTACATATTGCAGTTTCTTAGTATCACATATTTCCTGGAAAAATTTTACTTAATAGGATTTTTTTTTCTGGCTTAACATTTTCCTTTTTCAATATCCTTATGTTCCTTTTTGTATGATGCATGTGATATATTAAATAATTCTATTCTGTTTTCTAATCAGTATTTGTTAGCTTCCAGGAGTCAGATCTTATTGCTAGGCAACTAAATGAGAAATCTCCATCCCTGTATGAAGCAGTTTGCTGTATCCATGCTGACCCTGTGCTTATCTATAGATATATCTATAAAATTACCTAAGTGCAGCTGTAAATGTCAAATGTAAACAAGCTGCATATCTTACCCATATGGAATTTATCTTGAAACCGAGTTGTTAATAGTCAAAACAGCTTGGAAAAAGGCACAGATTTTCCCCTCCCCCTTTTTAGATGTGTTTCCCTTACATATACCTATCTTTGAGGGCAGCCTTGGTACTGAAAATTACTTCTTTCTTTTGGACTAAAGGAAATAGAGATTTATGTATTAATCACTGCAATTTTTTTTTTTTTACATCAGGATACTTCCTTAATTTCATAAATGCTTATGTGAGATTTGGATTACTGTGATTCTCTGTTTGCAAGTTTTCTAAAGGAATTATGAGATAGAGGACTTAGTGTGAAAACCAACAGCAGGGCTTAAGCAGATTGTAGTGACAGCAGTCTTTCTGCAGTTTTTACAAAGCTTATACATTTAATAATTTATTGAGCTCTTATTTGCCATCTTGATGCTTGATTGCATTTCCAGTGTCATCCAGTGTATTTTGGTGGTCTTCTAATAATATGTCCTCTGTAATGTCATTGTGTTACTACTAAGGATTTATTCTTATTTTCTTCAATGTTATTTTTGTTGCTAGAGTATCACTGTTCTGCCATGGAGAAAAGGGCTTCTGCTGTCACACATTAGCATGACTTTTTTTTGGTTTTGTTTTTTTTTTTTACTATTCTAGATTATTTTTTAACCAGTTCATGACATGCTTTTAACATAGGTGTGGTGTGAGAGTTTCAGGGGTGTAGAATTAAGGTCAGAAGGGACGTGTAGAGGTCACCCAGTTCATAGTCCTGAATGTGTTAATCTCTGAGGCGTGGTTAATCTCTGAGGTTCAGGGCCTTGTTGTGTTCTCTCTCGCTCCTATGCTGAGTGCCAAGACTGGACACAGAATTCCAGTGAAGGGCATTTTGGCTGGGGCCTGACAAGTGCTGCTGAGCAGAGAGCGACCAAGAGGTGACTCTCACAGGCGTTGCTTAGACATGCTGCTGTCACCACCCCTTAGATGGTGGATTTACAGCTGAATTACAGCTTTCCAAGTAAAAGCCTTGGAGGGAACAAGCCCCTTCCAATACCCAATTCTGGATTTTTAATTTCTCATTAACCAGCTTCTGATCCTTCTCTGAGGATCTGCAAAAGGAGTTCATGTATTTATTTTCATATAGGTACATCTAAAGTTGGTTAGTATAAATAAAGGAGCTGAATTGATCCATTTTTCTGTTCTAATTTTGGTTCAGCTGTGATTAAGGATGTTCCACTGTCCTTCCTGTTCACATCAGAAATAGATTGGTAACTGACTCATGTGTAGAAAATACTGCATTTAAAAATAGAAATGTTCGCATACTGTGGGTGATCCCATGGAGTGGGGCTTCAGGTGAAGGGAGGGTTTAAACTCTCTCTTCTGCCTTGCTGTCATGGCACTGCTATTATTTATGGTTCCCACGTGGCACCACTGCTTTTCTCACCTCCTTAGCCTCACTTGCTGTATTTAGGGACTGAGGCAATCTAGCAAGTACAGTTGAGGGAATAGAGGAAAGCTGTAGCTCTGCCCCATACTTTGTGTTTCAGCAGTGCCAAGGATGTGGGAGCTGGAAAGGCAGATGCTGAAGCCCTGCTGAAGTGTGGATGGACACAGGTGTTTATGCTGTGAGAGATTTGGTTCCTGTTCCTGAGTGAAGCAGCACTGCTGGGGCCTGGCAGGCACTGGGCGTGTTGGTGGCACTGGTCATTCAGGCTGGCTCATGTGGCAGCCTGTGCTCAGCTTACATCAGGTGCACAAAAAAGCAGACTGTGTAGCAGAGGACACAGAACACATGGAAATAGAATAAATTTCTCCCTTCCTTTCTGCCAGTTTAAAGTGAAGAGAGCACTTCTAAAGAGGAAATGGTATCTCACTCTTAGATTAAGCAATTTGCCTCTTTTTTAACTGCAGCAAGTCGGTAACAGGCAGTGCTGGTTGCAGTGATGTACATCTCTGGTGCAAACCAACCAAACTTTACAGAAATATTCCCTGTAAGCCACCAAACAGCTCTCAGGTTAAAGAGAAGCTTGCACATCCTCCCATTAGGAATCCCCTAAGCTGTCCAATATCCACAAAATGAAGTTATTATGTTTGGTATTGTTTGCTCAGTTATAACTTTTAGTTTAAGTACCAAATTAGAGTCACAGAATCATTATGATTGGAAAAGACCATGAGAATCAAAAGATCCCCAAGTCTCAGCACCACCACAATGTTCACCATTAAATTACCAAACCATGTCCTCAATGCTACATTTGACCAAGCTGTATCTACTATAAGTATTATTCCTAATATAATATTGTCTTATACACTACTTATTTTCCTTTATAGATTCTAGCCAGTCTTTTTGTTTTTCTTATGAGATTTTTGTTGCAATTTATCTAAATCTTTAAGATGTCACAGAGGGAAGCATGAAAATGGTAAGTTATCAAGTAATTACCTGCAATGTTAATATTTTTATCTTTTATGCCTTTAAAAAATCCTACATTTTTGTGAAATTAGTTTGTTTTGGCTAAAAAAAATGCTGTAGGTGTTGATTTCTTACAGGACGATTTTCTTAACATACATCACTAAATCTCTTGATTATAAAAACTTGTATCTGTGTGGTCAGGCAACTGGAATAGATGATCACTGTTGGTCCCTTCCAACTGAACTATTCTGTTCTATTCAGCACATTTATTTTATATTTTTTGGACAGAAAAATCGGGGTTATTTTCAAAAAACAGTGCAGTCTTCCAATAGAGTTAGTTCATCCACCCTCTTCAGCCTTTCTACAATAGTGCTTCAAAACCAGCAAAACCTATCTCAGTTGTTACTTCATATCAAGACTAAATAAATGCATTTTATTAATCTATTATATTCCTAGTTCTCTCTCCCTCATTTAGCTGTGATTTCCC